>JARPMJ010007130.1:0-45807 GCA_033366665.1 Phoxinus dragarum | reverse complement strand
TTATATGTTATGTTATGTTATGTTATGTTATGTTATGTTATGTTATGTTATGTTATGTTATGTTATGTTATGTTATGTTATGTTATGTTATGTTATGTTATGTTATGTTATGTTATGTTATTCAAACTAATTATTTATTTTCCTTTACAGTATTTCAAATAAATACTATGCTGGTTCAACTTTTCTGTCCATTAACAATTAATGAAGAATGATGCTTTCCAGTTTCAAAAAGGATAAAAAGCACCATATAAGTATATTATAAAAGTTTTATATGTCTTGTGAACTGTAAAAGTGATATACAGTCACTTTTGCAAGTAATATATTATAGATTTGTATGACGAACACCGACTGAAATTGAGATATTATTCACTGACCCACTGAACCACTGCAAACTGCTTCATTTTAGTTGCGTGTAAAGGAGCAGCCAGTACATTATTCACTATTTTCTATTTTATTATATTAATTTTTTATATATATATTTGTTTTATGCATAGAATAAAGTCATACGTTTAGAATGACTTGAGTAAATGTTAACAGAATAGTTGATGACAAAGTGTTTTCTGAATGTTCCTGATCCTGACACACTTCATGAGATCAACTCATATGAATCACTTAGAGTGAATCATCTTGAAAAACAAGACGAATCAAAGAGGAGCTTGGAGGAAATGCTGTAGACACGACGAATCCATCATATTTTCCCCCTTCTGCTCCCTGGATTGATTTAGCCTGACTGCAGAGCCCCACATTATTTCAGGAGCAATTAAAAGGAAGCTCATTTTCAGCGAGAAGACATTAAAACTATCAGGGAAAATACGGCCTGACGTCTAGCAGAGACTTTTCACTCTCTATCTCAGCAGCCGACTGAATCCAGCAGCGCTGATGACTTTGAGAGAGGAGGATGCGAGTCAGGACGTCTGGAGCCTGGAGTTTCAGACTCAGATTGCCAATCTTTATGTGCTGCGCACGGGTCCCACAGCTACTCTTGCGGTGAATGCCAATGGCAGGCTGGCAGCAGAGGGTACGAGCCTTAAAGTTAATGCAGATCACTGGGGAGATCAAGCAATGCACAGCCTGTTTAGCAAACAACAGCATATTACAATAGAAAGACTGTAGGCCTATTCCCAAAGAACATTACGGTGTAATAGAATTAGCGCAGAGACGGTTAGAAAAACATTGTCAAGCAGTGTTAGAAATTAACTTCTTTTCTTCAGGGGAAACATTTACTCCCTAGAATTGATTTTGCAAGCTTTTTTTTTCCAATTATGTAAAAACAGTGTAATCCGTGGCAAATTAAATGCAGTCCAATCATTTAAATTGATATCAAGGCAAGTGTTGTGCAATGTTTTTCTGAAACAAATTATAAATAAAATAAAATAATCATCAAAAACAGTAATATTTTTGCTGAAAAATAAACAATCGTATTGTTATATTATATTATAATTTCTCAAATAATATACTTTTGCTTTTATTTACTGAAAAAAATCAGCTATATTATATTATATTATATAATATTATATCATATTATCCACCATATTATTATATTTTCCGACCATATTTATATTATCCACTTTCAAATACACTCGGCTCAGTGAGAGAAAGTGAATACAGAAAATATAGAATATGACAGTTACTGTCATTGGATACGATGTCTGCAGAAGCACAAACCTATTACCAAAATCAATCATGAAATATAAAAAATACTAGTTAACTGATTAAATGGGGGGGTATTTTTGGCTCCTAACATTTTAAATATTTTGGAAAAATTTCCCCCACACCCCATTCATTTCTGACACTATTTTGAATCTACTAAAAATGGTAAGTTTGCTATGAAATGACTTGATATCTCAATGAAAGGCGAGCTCTTTTGTTTGTTTTTTGACCACTCACTTGCAGTACATTGGCTGATTATTCACATTTACATCTGTGTACATGTGTGATTTTGCTCTGAAAAGCTGTAAAATAGCAGAATCTACTAGTTAGATGCATTGTGAATAACTTAAAGCACCGCTGTTGTTCTGTTTGATGTTGTCCTCATTAACTCTCTGGATTATGTGGTTTGAGGTTAAACCAAAGGTTAGGCTTGGGCTAATATGCCACGGCTTTTATCTTGACATGCTTACGAGGGCAGAACCCTGTAAAACTGCTCATTCACCGTGACAGGGAAGCAGTGCTGTGTAATGTCCAGCCTCAAATACTCGCTCTGAGATATCTGATAAGTCAGGTAGACACTCACCAGAAGCCAGCGAGGTGGGATTTCACAGGATCTTCACATTCCATCAGACCTCTCCCTCATCGAGATGTTTTGGATGCGCTTCAACAGTGAGGCCTCGGTGAAAGGATTGACAAACTGTCTGTTTTGTTAAGGGCTCAAAGTTTGTCTGGTTAGCATGAACAAGTCACTGCTGCACCTCATAGATGACATTACACTCTGAAAAAAAGGTACAAAAACTGTCACTGTTGTGCAGTTAATATGTGTACTAATTTAGGTAATATGTACCTTTTAGGGTTAAATAAGGCACAAATGTGTACATTTTGAAAGTCAGTGACGGTTTTGTGCCTTTTTTTTCTGAGACTGTTTAGCATTCAACATAAAACTTTGCAAGCAACATATTAATCACAAATATTTCATTATATTATATTGTTTATATATGCTGTGGAAGTTTATGTGTGTGTATGTGTTTATGCGTTTTGTCCTACGTTATGAGGACAAAATGGACATTTTTTGGTTCCCATGAGGAAAACAGCTTATGAATCATAGTAAGTGATGTTTTTGGGAAAATGTAAAAGTGCAGGATGTCAGTTTTTTTTTTTACCCTTTTTCTTTTTTTTTATACTCCTTTTTACTAATGTTATAAAAACATGCCATTCATATCAAACACTTAAATTCAGTCAAATAATAGTTTTTTCCTGAAAAAACAAACATAAATAAAAATGTACATATTTTTTGTAATTATAGAATTTTTTGTTATATAAAATTGTCTAACACTTTTGTATTTATTTTTTGCTGAAAAAGAAATAACACATGTATATAATCATGTATATTATATGTATATTGTAATTATAGTTTATATTATTCTGTTATGTTATATTGAGTATAATAATGTTATGTAAATTTAATGTTAAAAAATTAGTTTTTTCTTTGAAAATGTTATTTATTTATTTAGTTTTAGTTTTTATCAACGTTAATTGCATTGCACCCTCATTAATATTCATATTACATTTATGACTGATGTGATTGGTACTTCTGTTCCTAGAATTCCAATGCAAAAAGGCATTAGATGGCAACAAGCTGGTCATGTACTTCCAGGATGGTCCCGCACCAGCCGAGTAACTGCAATTGAGATGTACAGGAATACTATAGATATTCTTCAGGTGTTATAGACTTCCTCCTTTGTCGTTTAAAACTTTTCTTTATGAAGAAGAAACTTCACATTAAGCTGCTTGCTAATACACTAGAAAGCTTAATACATTCTGCGGGTAATTAACAAGAAAACGCTCTCTTCCATCGGAATCCATTTCCAAAGTCGAAGCGTGCTGTTTCTCCCTCTTGCACAAGTCTGGAGCCAACCGAGTCCTGCAAATGACTGATGGAACAGCTCCGCACATTACGGTATAAATAACTGCACTGGTACATTAATTACCACCTCCGACTGGATCTCGCCCTGATCACACTCCCTTCTAATGGCAAAGCCTGTCAAAGCGTCAGTGGGAACCTTGACACCTTCCTGTGAGAATAAAGTGATGAGAACAGCGAGCTATCCGCTATCAGAGGCTGTGGCAAAGAAGTGCCAAAGTGCTCCGTAAAAAAAAAAGAGAAGAGATGAGATGAGGTGCAAACCTTGGCACCTTTCTGGGCGTGTGGGTGGAAGATGAGGGGCTAGACATGTTGTCATGGATCTGTCATCATACCACTTGTCCTCGATCCACGTCCCCCCTTCCGATCAGTCCTGCTGCACGCTGACAACCTGTCTCAGAAATCATTGCAATTTTTGTACATAACATCTGTCATCTGATTAGCAGTCAACTTACTAGTCTAATATCCATTTAACTCTTTATGAAAATAGAATATTACTGTAAAACTGCAGTTTTCAATTTTAACTCTAATTTTATTTTTACTTCCCAAATCTATTTTAGATTATTTATATAGATACTATGTAGGCCTATATATATTTGGGGGCTTTTATACCCCCTCAATCGTAGTCCTCGAGTTGCAACAAATTTGTCTTTCTGCAGGATCAGTATTTATAATGTTGCAAGCGCTGATATCAGACTTCGGACCTCTGCACCAGATCCCTGCACCCTTATCTTGTGAGGGGTTCATCCTCCCTAATGCTGCGTGAGTATGTGTAAACACGCATATTTAACATAGAGTAGCTTTGGTTGACATAACTTGTTTTTTTTTGCAAACTCTTGTATGGTATTTCTGAAGTCATCCAAACAGGCCTGTCCTTTAGCCCTGCATTCTTCATCAAACAGGAAGTGCCAAAGAGACGAGGTTCACGAAAACTCGCTAACCCTGAGCGACCACGGCCCATATCCTTCCACTCTCACTTGAACATGTGCTCACTCCCTTTACTGCTGCCATTTGAAGATAGGCGTAATGTACCAGCCGTCCAGTTGTGTGAGAACTGGACACAGCTTTCTCAGACTTCTACTCTGTCTCTCTCTCTCTGTCACTTCACAGCCAATGTTTCACCAATTTATGATTTTTGACTTACAATGAATTGAATTAAGAATGTGTCTCGGTCTTATGAACTAGGGTAGCAAACAAAATGCAGAATTGTAATCTTAATTTAATTTTAATTGAAATAGACGAACATAGAAAAAATACACTATATTGCCAAAAGTTTTGGGACGTCTGCCTTTACATGACATCCCATTCTTAACATGGAGTTGGCCCACCCTTTGCAGCTATAACAGCTTTAACTCTTCTGGGAAGGCTTTCAAGGTTTAAGAGTGTGTTTATGGGAATTTTTGATCATACTTCTAAATGCGTATTTGTGACGTCAGGCACTGATTTTGGACGAGAAGGCCTGGCTCGCTCCTTAAGAGTTCCTTTCACTGTAACTAAAGAGCAAAGCCCAACTCCTGAAAAACAACCCCACACCATATTCCCCCCTCCACAAACTTTACGCTTGGCACAATGCAGCCAGGAAAGTGCCGTTCTCCTGGCAACCGCCAAACCCAGACTCGTGCATCGGATTGCCAGACAGAGAAGCGTGATTCGTCACTCCAGAGAACACGTCTCCACTGCAGTGGCGGAGTGCTTTACACCACTGCATCCCACGCTTTACATTGCACTTTGTGATGTTAGGCTTGGATGCAGCTGGTCAGCCATGGAAACCCATGAAGCTTTCTACGCACTGTTCTTGAGAGAATCTGAAGGCCACATGAAGTTTGGAGGTCTAGCTATTGACTCTGCAGAAAGTTGGTGACTTCTGTGTACTGTAGCGCTGACCCCGCTCTGTGATTTTACGTGGCCTGCCTCTTTGTGGCTGAGTTGCTGTTTATTGCACAGGTGGCAACCAATCATAGTACCACACTTGAATTCACTAAGGCTCCTGAGAGCGACCCATTCTTTTACAAATGTTTGGAGAAGCAGTCTACTGTGGCCATGGAAGTGATTGGAACACCTGAATTCAATGATTTGGAGGGGTGTCCCAATACCTTTGACAATATAGTGTATATATATATATATATACACTATATTGTCAAAAATATTGGGACACCCCCAAATCATTGAATTCAGGTGTTCCAATATATTTGTTTCTTATTATGACTTTACAATAAAAATATGCATAAAATATATAAATGGATGATCTAAATATATAAACAATAAACAAACATATATATATATATATATATATATATATATATATATATATATATATATATATATAAACAAAATGTATATATATATATATAAAAAATATATATATATATACATTTTGTTTATATTTATATATATATATATATATGTATATATCATAAATATCACATAATAAACACGATTTTTGCACTTATTGATTTCTTTGTATGGCCGTAGTCAGATGCTGTGAATGTAATATTTCTGTTCCTCGGATGTAAAAACAATTCGATTTCAGCATGTTTGTACAGACCGCAGCCTCTGAGGTATTGAATATTTCAACAGCCACATAAATAATGCTCCGGTGGCCCTGTTTCCACAGGCGTTTTACACACAATAGCATGAACAGAAGGGAAAACAGACTCAGTGGGATTGGGGTAACACCCCTCAGAGAGGCTTTTATGAAGAGGACAAAAAAGTAGGCTTTTAATAAAAATACAAATACAAATGAAGTAATGTGTCCGTGGGACATGAGAATATTGCGCCCAGGGAAGTGAAGGTTACATTTACTCACCCTCATAAAAATCCAAACCCATATGACTATCTTACTTCTGTGGGACACAAAAGGAGATGCTAGGCCAAAAACAAACAAGCGGCTCTTTTCTAAACAACGAAAGAAGACATTCTCTACATCTTGGATTGGAAAATTTATTTATCTCATACTCAAGATATATTTTTTGAAAACAAATGTTTCTATTATATTAATATTTATCAAAGTAAATCTTGTTTTAGATATTTTAAATGAAAACCTTTTTAAAAAAAATAGTTGTTTTGCAAATTAGTGTATTAAATGTTTTCTTTTTCATTTTTGCATTGTAATCCAAATCATAATTTGGCATTGACTTTGTCTTTCCCTTCACAGACCTTCTCTTCTTTGTGAGGAAAAGAGCGGTGGGTTGTGTTGGGGTGAGGGTGGGCTTGCTGAGAAAATGTAGCTGGAGGTGGGTGGAAATTGGCAGGAAGTGACCATTTCATAAACATCTACAAATTCTCCCAGTAAAGAAAACATATTTCAGACATAGTAAAGAGTTTCTATAAGCCTAGTAAAAGCAGAGGCTTAAAATGACTTAATGTTCAAGACATGTTGAGATTTGTTGCTGTTGTTGTTTTTAGAGTCTTACAAGGAGTTTTCCCAGCATGTATGTTATGAATGTGCGATCATATGCTATCCAGAGCCACGAACATGCATATTTCCAGCTTTACTCCATACAGACAAACTCCATCCCGCTCGCAGCAGGAGAAGGCACATCTTCATCTGTGGGACAGCTCTCTCAGGGACGAGGCCTGCCCTGAGTCATGTTTATATTAGCGTCTGATGCAGTCTTTCACAGTAATATGAGCTTTCTTATGTACACTCTGGTCCTTTTATCAATCATCAACCATCTAACTCAACCTCCCAATGGAAAATGACATCAGACGTGGAAAAGATTGCTTTTATCACTTTTAAGATTGCGCATACCTTAAATACAAACAAGCTAAACGGCTACCATATGCTTGTGCTCAAATGAAAGGTTAAGAACTTGCTTAAGATCATAAATTGAGTTGTTTATCAGAAAATGTGTGGGTGCTGTTATCATTATTTTTATGATTTTATCAGGTTTAACTTACACTCTGAGAGAAAAACCCTCACAGTCAAAATAATCTCATTACAATTAATATTTTCTTCTTTTTCAGCAAAAAAGGGTTTGTTTATACTTTGGCAACATTTTATTATCATCACAAGGTCATTCTAAATGTGTATTTTATTTAAGTTATTTTTCTTCTATTTTGTATGAAGTGTGCAATTTTTGTACTAAATAGTTAAACTAAAAAGTTTAAAACCCTGATTTTAATTTTAGTTAAACATTTGTTTTTGATTTTAAACCTTGTTATTTTTTTAGCAATAAACAAAAAGACTAATTATCAAAATAAAATAATGGGTAATGGCCAAATCGTTAACAGAGTTCCAAATTGTGTTATTCGGAGTGTCAAATTTTTAAATTTTTCTAATTTTTGTATTAGTTAAATCATGTGGTAACAGTGTTGCATCTAAAATGTGATACATAGAACCGTAAAAAACGTTATCTAACCGCAAATGAAATTTAACTGATTTTTTGTTTTTAGTGATGTCAAATCAATTATTCACATCTAACATACAAGTTTGTGTATGTAAAAAAAAAAATATATATAAATATATACACACACACACACACACACACACACACACACACACCACACACACACACACACACACACACACACACACACACACACACACAACACACACACACACACACACACACACACACACACACACTTTATTCTGTTGGTCCCCCAACAGATATTCTACAGACTGTTAGTAACTTGGCAACTACAAGTCAACTTCTCCTAACCTGAAACCCTAACACCTAACCATAACTTAACAGTCTACTGGCAGTCTACTATTACTCTAATAACAGTTAGTTGACATGTAGTTGAAAAGTTACTTATAGTTAGTAGAATAGAATGTCTAAAGTGGACTATCGAAATAAAGTCTAACCGATGATTATATTAAAACAAAGATACTTGTTTTGTTTAGCCGTGTTGTAACTTTTTATCCATAACTTCTGGAGATATTTTAGTACTATTTTAATACTACTAAGTCATTTAATTAAGTCTAAATACAGCGTGAGTCTCAAATTAGAGTGTGGGTGGACAACAATTGTCCAAACAAGGGATCTACTTCCTTCTCATGTGTGCAGAGGACAGATTTAGCATCGTCCCTGGGAACCGCTGGTTGTGTCCTGCTGTACCAGTCCATGACTTCCATGCACATTGTTTTGGGAAGACGTTCCCCAGCTGCGCTTTTGCACTGGACCAATTAGCACAGAAGGTTCAAGTCCGCCGTGAACACACACACAAACACACACACAAAGTACACAAACGGAGCTACTCCCCTCCTTCGGCTTCCTCTTGTTCTTAGTTCCGCCTACTCATCTTCCCGTTTGATGAATTAGAAACCGTCTCCTTTATTTTACCGTCAGCCTGACCGTGCTTCTTTTGTATTTCTCTTACTCATCGATCTCTCACCTGAGCGCACATTAATAAACTCGTGCCCTCACGTGCTCCCTTTACAAAATAAACACATTATTGCCGTCATTACGGAGCAGGCGGCCATGACAGCGCCAGCCATCCTGCTTTTTGATCGCCTTGATAAATGAGCCGTTGGTTCTCAACCACACAGGGGTATTTCATTTAGATTACTCTTACTTTTAAGGCGCTGACAGTGGGGAAACGCTGTGGGTACAGGTTAGCATTGTTTTGTTATGTCCCCTGTGGTACATTTGTATAACAAACAGACAGGATAATGGAACATTGTTGTCACGGCGGCTGCTTTTGGCTGCATTTTTCCCCCTTTTTTTTTATGATTATTATTCCAGGCCGAGGGAGGAATGAGGGGGTCAGACCCGAAGACCTCATTTCACACCTCGCGTTGAGGCAGGGTCAGTGCAAACTCAGTATGGCTCTCTCGCCCTTTCAGCCGGTTTCATCCTGTTTCACTGCACCTGCAACAATACACGTCGTACTATATTTAAGAAAGTCACTCTTAATGACGGCGTCTCCTAAAGCAGTGGCTGAAGGCCTCATTTGAATGGAAGTAAATGTTAAGTGAATCAGTCCTACTGTGGCCCCCCGTGGAGCCGGATTATGCGCCGTTTTGGTTCTGGAACTCCATCAGGGCTCAGATGGGGCTTCTTCTGCATGGAGATAAGCTTGCCTCCAAGCCATGCTGTCAACACAACATGAAATTACAGTGTTTGCTGCCTCATTTAAGCTGCTCTAAGTTCTTTGCCTAAAACTGAGACCTCCACACCAATAGATTGTGTGGAGGTGGAGGGTCATAGTTCTGCTCTGACCTTGGATAGCAGGGGAGAAAACAATGATAACTAACCATATAAGCATATATACAGTAGGCAACATTTGAAGTGGATCAAAAAAGTTCACCAAAGTTCTCCTAAGACAAGAACGGGTATTGTTCAAAGTTCTTGTATAACTTTGATGAAAGGTTTTGATCCACTTCAAATGTATTTGGTCAGTAAAAATAAATAGACACATTAACTAAAACTAGAGCACAGAAAATAGTTTGTAAGGACCAAAACCTTTCCTGTTTTTGTATGTGCATTCATCGTTATGTTTATTTTATTTATTTTTTTTAGTAAAGCCTTTCTTGTCAGTGTCAAGCCTCAATTGGTAATTGAAATGAATAGTTCCAGATGATACATGAGCTGTGAGCTTTTGCTTTACCTTATATGTTAAAGTCATTGTACAAATTTGCTGATTTTGACTAAATTTTGACTGTAGTCACTTCGTCAATTCTCCTTTTAGTACAATAAAGTCGCCTTAAAATGCCCATTAATCAGCCATGAAATAAGTGTGGCACCAGCAAAGATATTTTTTTTTGCTTCTTAAACTTCAACATATAATTAAAAAAAAAAACATGTTTTCAGGACTGTCCAAACTGTTACTTAAATGGTATAGAAATGACAGTATTGTATTAAAAATCATTCCAAAATATTATATTATAACAGACTGGCCATTGTCCAGGGTGTTTCTCCTGCTTTCGATCAAAAAGGCTGAGATAAGCTCCAGCACTCCCACGACCAAGAGGATAAGCAGTATGAAGGACGGATGGCACGAAAACATTGACATTTTTCTAATTTATAGATTTTTATTTTACATTTTGCCTACAGTATATCATGTTATTAATTGTGCATATGGTTGGGCCTGTGCAGTTTGCGTTGTGGCATATAGTTGGAACATTTGCATCTCAGAAAGGTTGATGTTGTTTGTGTATTCACTGTTTTGTTTGAGATTCAAGCTGTGGGCCCCATCCGGACCGTTCCCCTGCTGGGTGACCTCAGTGGGCACTGAAGGAGGAGGTGGGCATGGTTTGCATTTCCTCTCTTTTAAAGCTGGGGGGCTATCGACCGCAGCCCCCTAAACAGGGAGCAGACTCGTGTCTGTTTGATCATATGGCACGTGAAAGAGAAGTAATTAGGAGTGAAAAGACCTTCTTTGAGTCAGGACATGCATGATATCGCATTACAGCTTTATGAATCACCAGCTTGTGCAAAAGATTTGTCTGAAGTCGGATAGATGATAGTTAGAGGAGCACGTGCTTTGACTTAGCTATGTGTTAAAGCCTCGTTGTCCTCATTTGCTTGGGGTACGCTAGCATGTTTGTTCAGTTTTTGTGCACTTATTATTATAAGTGCACAAAACGGCACAAAACGGCCGTTACCGGAAGCCAGTGATTATAGTTTATAAAGTTACAATCTGGATATTATTATTATAAGTGCACAAAAACTGAACAAACATGCTAGCGTACCCCATGGCAGCTCGTCATGTCTCAGAATTTGTATTTCTTGTCTGCAATTTCACCACTGTAACCATAAAATATGACTGAAGTTGGAACTACCGCTGCTCTTTCCAGGTGAACGTGTCGAATCTGCTGATGTAATTACTGTAGATCGGAAAACTGTGCTAAGGTAAGTCTGAGGGGATAGAGAAGGGGAGGTTGCAAACTTTGCCAAAAAAAGCACAACGTCTGCTAAATCTGTGATATGCAGGGAAGGAGACAAGAGGCCATTTGTTTAAATGGATGTCAATATAGGAGAGTCATGACTTATTACAAATGACGTATTGACGAAAGCGGAAGCACAGCATAACAAAACACCGGTCACAAATTAGAAATCTAAAATGAGAGTTTTTAAAGATAAATGTCAGAGGATTTTGATCTAAGAGAAGAGGAGCTTGAGTTGGGTACCCAGTCCCAGAGAGTCGTCCACTCTCACTTAAGCTAATGCTACTTCTACGTCATACGTTGGGGGTGAGAGGTCACTCTTCGACTGGAACTCGACTTGCGCACGGCCGTTACCGGAAGCCAGTGATTATAATTTATAAAGTTACAAATCTGGATATTTTTCTTACAAAAACACTTCACTTTAGAAGGCATTTATTAACACCCTGAAACCGTTATGGGTTACTTTTATGATGGATGGATGCACTTTTTGGGCTTCAAATTCTCACTTTTTTGAAAAGCCAGGATTTTTTTTTTTAATATAGCTCCGATTGCATTTGGTTGAAAGAAGAAAGTCATATACACAGGATGGCTTGAGGGTGAGTAAATTATATTTAAAATTTTGTGTAAAACTAACCCTTTAAGCTAAAAAAAAAAAAAAAATCCTCGAGAGGGGAGGTGTACTTACCTTGTAGTGGTGTATACTTGCGTGCCTTTTAGCGTATCAGTTAGCACCATTAGTTAAATTTTACATCATTGAATTAATATTCATGAGCCAAGCTAGTTCCTTTACCCACGCAACTTCTAAAACTATTCCAAATATTTACAGACTTCCACTAAAACAGCAGGGGAAACGTGGGAGTCGGCCAAGTAGACGAATATCAGCCACTGTCTCTTTCACCCTCACATACTACGGCATGCCTCCATCTCTATGTCAATGCATACTTCAGATGCAGTGTGTTTTATGTGAGTGTAGTGGTGTGTAGCACCGGTCCCTCAGGCTAATGGACCTCCAGCTGTCGGAACAGTGATGGCTCGCGGCTTTTCTGAGGGACACAGCGGTCGGCAGCACATTCCATATGTTCCTCCGTCGTTTCCCCGTCCTCCTTTTCTCCCACTCTTTTCTCCTCCTCCGGCTCCTCCCCGAGAACAGCTGGGGCCGACCTGGGTGTGCGCTGTACTGCCATGTCTCAGTGCCTTGCCTCAGGACCCCTCATTTGTTTATGTTATTGCTGTCATTTCACAAGAAGCTCATTTATAACCCTGTGACAAATCGAAGTAGGAAATGAATTACTCCTCAGTTTCCAAATAAACAAAGCGATATGTACAGATGCATCACTCAGTGGCTCGATGGCCAGTGTCTCCCGTTGGAATGTTGTGAATTTCAAGTAATAATTCAGCCAAAAAGGAAAAACATGTCAATATTTAGTCCAGTACTGTGGCATCATTGTTATTTTTGTTAAATCTCATTACCTAATTTTCTTAAATCTCATTTGCAAATGCATGTTCCACACTCAAAGCTGTTGTATGACTTCAGAAGACTTGGAATATAGTGCTAGGTATTACATGTGTGGTGTTGGATTTTGGTGTTATAATCATACATTTTCCTTGTATGGAAAAAAGCAGTTGTATAGACTTCTTTTCTGGCACTTTTTATGCAACCCCCGCCAAAAAAGAAAAAAAGGATCAGCTCAAACAATCAACCTAACATTTTACAACGTATTCAAGGAAGTGTAACATTAGGAAACCAGTTACATTTGAAAGTTATAATTTATAGAAATTTAAGAAGGATATCAAGTTCTCACACTCATTTCTTCTCCTCCGGCTGCTCCCAAGACAAAAGAAAACAATAAACGAGTTTGGACCACATGATAACTACATTTGAAAAACTGGTTGAAAGGTTCCTTTTAATATTACAAAGCTCACAGAACAAAAGCGTAAAAATAAAATCTATGATATAAGTGAGTTTCACAGTTTAGCAGAATGGGGCATCATGCAGGAAGTGTGTGTGTGTGTTTGTGTGGTGTGTGTGTGTGCCGTGCGTGCGTGCTTGTGTGCGTGCGTGTGTGTGTGTGTGTGTGTGTGTGTGTGTGTAACCATGACCATGAGTTTGCAGCCCCTTGCTGTAGTTTGTCTCATCTGTAATACTAAATATTAAATGTACTGTATACATAGCACTCTTTAAATCATTGTCCTAAGCCTCGTTTTCTCATGGCCCAGGTTTTCATCACTAGGTTTTGACACAGCACTGGCCCCCCCGACAATGTCATCAGAGGCATAAAACTGATCAAGTGCAGATCGCTTACAAAAAAAAATTGTCCAATGTTCCTGTGCTGCACACAATACCAAAGTAATGCATATCACACCGCTGTTTCAAACATTTTTCCATTCCACAAATGTACAGCAAGTTTCTATTATTTACTGCACAGGGCCGTATAGGAGGAGGTGCAACTGGTGCGACCTCACTGGGCCCCAGGCTTTAGGGCGAACGGACAGAGACATTTATTTTATTTTTGATTAAGTAAATGCAGCCTTGGTGAGCAGAAGAGACTTCTTTCAAAAACATTTTTAAAAAATGACCCACCCCAAACTTTTGAATGGTAGTGCAATGATCATGAAATGTTTACAGTGAAAGGTTTGACTAATCATGTTGATGTTGGTAATGATGCAGTATAATGTTGTTTGTCTGGTTTCCTGAATTGAGCCTGTTTAGTACACTGTGTGGGAAAACACTCTGACCCTTCGTCCTCTCAGAATCCTGCCTTATTAGGAGTTCCAGCACACCCTTACAAGGAAAGGGAAGTCAGAAAGCAGAAGAGAAAGGAGCTGCATGAAGAAAAAAAAAAACTTTTATATATCTGTGATGAACACGCCCTGTCACGCACATCATCTCTCCACGAACTGCAGAATAAAGAGTTGGAAGCCGATCTGAAACTACGATCAGTAGGGAAGTCGTCTGACACATATTAAGAAGAACAATAGATGCAGATGAAAATCTCAAACTGGTTCTCTCACATGCATTGCATTAGAAAAGTTATTCATGTTTAGTACAAGTCAAAAGTTTAAACATCTACTCTTTATTGTTTCAGTTTTCCACATTTTAGATTAATAAAAAAGATTACTCTTTATTTTAAGGTGACGTAGTTACATTGTACTTACTCATGTAAGTACTGAGGTCATTTTAATTAACTACATGTACTATAGAGTTACAGTTAGATTAAGGGTTTGGTTTAAGGGTTGTATACTTGTAATTATGCATAATTTACTGTTATTATATAGTAAGTACATGTAGTAGCATGTAAATACGTCTCCTTAAAATAAAGTGTTACCGTATAAAATATTACAAAATGACACAAAGAAGAATAAAGGGAACCAATGACCAATACATGTCTTATATTTGAGCTTTACCTTGGACTATGGATTCCAGTCCTACTTGTTTTGTTCCTATATGAATCATGTTTTGAACAAATCAGACAACTGAATGATTCAGTGACTCGTTCATATGTACAATCCCTTTTCGTTATTGAATGAATCAGTTTTTTTCTCCAACTAATCAGTTAACAGAATCATTCAACTAAATATATGATTTTACAATGTTTTCAGAACTCACAAATGTAGTACATGTATGATTTAAGTTTACACTGCTCATAATGGAGACTTGATCAGGGTTACTATTGTTAACTAAAACTAAAACCATAAAAAAAATAATTATTTGCAATGAAATAAAATAAAATAAAACGTAAACGTATTTTTTTAAGCTAGTTGCAAAGGCAAGATTTCACATTTTTAGTACTAAAATAACTAAATCTGAAATAAAAATGAATAAAACATTAAACAATACAGACATACAAAAATAAATATACAAAAACAGACAACACAATTACAAAAAAATTTATCTTAAATGAAATTGATTATATTATATTATATTATTATATCAAAATATTGATATTAATAAAAAACAAATAATACAAAAAATGAAAACTATAATAGTATATCAGGTGATTCTAAAATAACATTGACTTGAATGTATGCGTATTCCATTGTGTTGAAACAATTGAAGACTTCAGATGCAAAAGCCTCTAAGTGCCATCTGAAATTTTCTTCTAAAATGAGTATTTTTATCAAGCTTGTATATTTAAGTTCAGTAATTTCACTTTGCTGACAATTAATAGGTAATTTTCATTGCCATTAAAGTGAAATAACTGAACATAAACATACAAGCTTGATAAAAATGATCATTCTAGAAGAAAATTTCAGATGGCTTTTGCATCTGAAGTCTTCAATTACTGATGTGTGTGTATTCACGCTTGGCTGATGGTGTGAGTGTATTGTGCAGCAGAAGAGGATATGGTGGTGGCACTGTATTCAGCTTGGCTGCAGCTGGTTGAAAATAGGTTCAGAAGACAGTGGCTCTTCAGCACAAAGCTCATGAAGTCAGCAGCCCTGCTCCCACCTGGCAGCCCCCGCTGGAACCGCTATGCCTGGGAGAGACCAACACGTCACATCAGCTTTAATGCTCTACTTCCCTCCTCCAGATCCTCCAGCATCAGCGAGCTAACAGCTGCACCGCGTCCTCCGTGAATGCACCACAAATGCACATGCACACATAAACACATGTGCATGTACACATGCTCACACGCACCTCCCATTATCATACTGTTTGCTTCAACACTCAAGGCTAGAAGACGCCGTTATGTACACTGCTAAACACCCAAACACCCAATTAGGCTCAGGACTTTCACACGCATGCAACTTTTAACTTGCCAGTAAATAGGATGCATAATGGATGTACTTATAGTGCTTTATAATCCACATTATAATTAGTTGTCTTAAACCATATGTTAATTATACATTCCATCTATCCACAGTTAAATACGATGCATTAAAACACGTGATACCATTCCATATGTGATATCAAAATGATTTGTTTTTTAAAAGTTGTTGCCATGAAGAGGCAAATTTTATAATATTTTATAACTTTGATCAGCATTATTTTAAAAGAGATCAGTGTCCGTGTTCCTTAAACCATCGTTCTTGAGTTGAATCATTTGAGTGATTGATTCATTGTTTATTTCAAATGAATCAATGGCTGTGTCCGAAAACTTAACCAGCCCGATCAGGCGATGACTTTGCGTATGAAGGTACCTCACGAAACTGATCTCACGGTTTAATGATCTACAGCAAAATATAGATAGCTTTGGAGAAAACGAAGTGAATATTTTACTAAAGCAGTAATTTCTCGCAAGAAATTACATCAAAATTGGAAAACGTTGGTCAGAAACATACATTTACACACAAACTGACCACCAACCGCATCTTTCAGACGTCATCTTTCATTTTTTACTGATAGTTTCACTGTCATGGAATGGAATGCACATTGTGTATTACAGCAAAGGATACATCTATGCTGCCTTCAAAACATGTCCAGAAGAAGGTATCTCAGGAGATAGGAAGATAAGTTAACATTGGGCAGCATATTTCCAAAGGCAGCATACCTCAAATTTCGGACACAGCCATACGTACTTTTAGGACATACTTTTTTTAACGCTGCAAATATAGTACCGACTCAGACAGTACACGATTTCGGACGCACTATTTGAACAAATCAGATGTATGAACAGTCTAAAGACACTCATAAAGACAAACACTTGTCGCAACCTACTGGGAAGAATCACTGAAAATCACTAACTAACTGCTGTATTTTTAAATATATACCACAATTTATATACCACAAAATATACTGTATTTAAAATGCTTTAAATACAGATGTGTGTCAGCATCAATAGGCAAAGCTCTATTTAAATGGCCTATAAACTGTCAATCACTGATATAGAGAATCAGAGAATTTACTGTCTGAACGTACGGCTCTGAGCCAGTCTGATCTGGATTTAGTCAAACAAAAATTAGAATGTCACATAATGCAGTATCACATTAGAATTGCATTGGAGACAATCCAGATGTAATTATATTTAGTCCAAACGCATCATCATTAAAATTTCATCAATAGGGAAGCTGAGATTATTTAGAGTAAATAAGACAACATTGTGAATAGAACGAGTTTTTAATAACTGATGGGAAAAATATACAGCAGAGCATGCAAGCATGACATAAAAAGCATGGGAACCGTCTCAAACCGGAAGAGAGAATTTGGAATACAATTAAAGCTTCCATTTATATCACGAATATCTATGATGTGCTTGCTTCTAAAGTCTTTTGTATAGCAGTGAGATTGTTTGCAAAGATGTCAAATATAAAAGGCTTATAATCATGTTTCTGCGCTGGCAGACGCCCAAGCTCTGCCCAACACTCATGGGCATGTCCTGCTTCTTCCTGTGATATATCATTTCACTTGAGCGTGGTGGAGAGGAAGGAGTGTTAAATGAGCTATGTGTCCACTTATTTTCTCTTCTCTTCCTTCAGTGCCAGCAGAGTTGATTATAAATGATGTGGGTTGTCTATAGCCCCTGTGACCCATACTGTCTTACTCACTTTAGCAATGTACACGCTACAATAACAAGCTGACAAAGGATGTCTAATACCTGCAGAAAGCTGCTAGATTTCCCATTCACCTCAATGGTGTAGAATGCAAGTACTTGAGCATCATGTTCTTGAGATAATCTCTTGGAGTTTCCATGAAGTTGTTGTTATATTTATTTTGGGTAACACTTTATTTAGTTTCATATTAAGAAAATGAATTGCCAACTTGTGAATCTAAATCTGAAGACTTACTTCACTGAACTACACTGTGACATTAGATCTCTGCCATTATGTGAGAAAGACATCACCGCTGTGATAAACTCCGTAGAACTAGAAGTCATCCCTCTTTTTTTCCACGAGGGCCAGGCTGTGACACTAAAGGGCCACACTAATGGGATCATGCGCCAATTTTTACTCCCACTTGTTCACGCATCCATGTCTGGTCTGCATTCATTAACACATTAATAAAGCCACAGTAATTGAGTGTATGTCAGTGAATATGTAATTTACAAGATGGCATCCCACTAGCCAACTTGATTCTCCGAATACTATGTAAATAAAGTTGACTAAAAATTGGCAGAAAAATCAGCAAGTGGAACTCCAATCTATTCCTAAAAAATACAGACTCACCTAAAGGACAATAGTGTGTCTCATTAGGAGAGTAATTAGTGTAGTTCTTGCATACACTCGCACAGAACTCTTTGAAGCACATGCACACGCTAACATGCTTCCAGCTGTATCAACATAACATGTTTGAAATGGGTTTTGTCTAATATGGTCACAACGTGGGTGGACAAGTTTGAGTCACTGATGATGTGAGAAAATGTATCAAGGCAACAAGAGGATAAATATACCAGCTATAATGTGAAAAAAAGAGGAAACAAAACTTGAATGATGTCAGGAATAATCTCTCCTAGAGACTCAAGATCTCTTTTTTTTCTCTCTGAGGAACTTCAAGTTTCAGCACATTCTGTTGTAACAGGCTTTTTGTTTTTGAGTGGCCTCTACAAATATATGTAGGCATGCATTCCAGCTATATGATATTTAGTGTTATTTACTTCTAAAACAGTATGAATCGATATCAGAATCCAAATCTAAAGTGAAATTAATTGAATTTAGATTTAGATTTGGAATTGAATTTGGATACAAATAAAGATTTAGGCTAAAATTCAGGTTTCATTTTAGATTTTAATTCTGATTTTGAGTTCAGATTCAAATTTGGATTCTGCTTATTGGCGCTTTGACAGGACAAAGTTATGATTGGCGTTTCATGTTGCAAAGCATTATGGGTATCTGCTGTTCTGTTCTCACCCTGAAGCAGAAATGTAGTCGCTTAGGGCTTTTGAGACACATGTAAATCCCAAACTTGCCTTGTGAATTTGGTCAGAGTAAACGTGGTTTAATTCAGAATTGATTTGACTTGTTTCCCAGAAATTTTGAAATGCACACATTGGTCCCAAAAAATATATGATTTGGTGAACCGCACAATAACATTTTTATTGCATTGGGCAAGAAATATCCGACCAAGCAAGTAAGTAAATAAATAAATAAACTAGTAAAGCACACTTTTCAAGCAATAATTTTTCAAGTCTATTAGGTTTTAAATGATTTAAACAATATATATGCATAAATGGACACTTTCCTAAAATGTTAGTGGAAGATGTTAACTCTTATTAATAGTTAATGTGGTTCCTCTGCTACTAGGACACCTGTGTAAACTTGAGGGCAAATTACTTATCGGTAAATCGCTAAAACATCAGCTGGGTAGTCATTGCAAAAAAATAACAAAATAACGGTCTAGCATTGTTTGCTTAGTTGATGATGCTTAGATTGACATTTCATAACATATTGAAGAAAATTCAAGCATTTTAAATGTCAAACCTTTAAGCTCTTAAAGGGTAAGTTCGGTATTTTACACTTAAAGCCCTGTTTACAGATCGTATCTGATGAAATAGAATGGTTAAGATAAAAATTTGGACACATGCTCCTGTCCCGAGAATTTTAGGTTTAGTTCGCTTTCCCCCCCCCACCCCACAATGGTTGTCTATGTGCACTGGAAGATTCCTTCCTAAAAACACATTAAACTTTCGTTTACAAAGACGTGAAACTCACCGAGTAGTCAGAGGTGTTCACTGGTGTGTGCACTCAAAAATCGCTGAAAAAGATGCATTCCAACAGGTTTTTATCTTAGTTTTTGTCCAACTCCATTAAGTTGTATTAAATTCGCAGTGTGAGGTAACGTTACGGTATTACTCCGCCGCGGGAAACGGAAATGGGGTTGTTTGTATGCTTTTTGTAGTCTTATGCAGTCGCGGACGCGGTATCGTAGGCTAAGCTATCTAAACATTTTTACAAGATCGAAGCTATCTGTGTCAACTTAGAAATGGATTCCGAGACATTTATATGGGAGGATGACGGTTTTGATGGACAGGGTTATAGGTTTGAGCCTGAATATTCAGAGGAGGAATTTCTGCAAAGAAAGGCAGAGTTTGAACTGCAGTTGACAACGGTTGTCCAGTGTTACGCCTGTTGCCGAAGCTGCTGCTGTCTCAAGGCTTACAGGCACTTGGTGGTGTTCCTTTTGCCACGAATCTTCCCGCAATTCGGAACTGCACAAATTCGCCCCATTATTAGCTGTCTGTTTGTAATGCTTTCAATGAAGACAGCGATCTTCTGCTTCTTCTGTGTATATGCCCGTGGTTTGCTTGCAATTGGCAAAGGTGCATTATCGCCACCAACTGGGCTTGAGTGTCTATTATTCAAGCTCTCAACGGAAGAATCACGGGTGTGACCAAGGGGGTAATCCATCCGCCGGAAACTGAAGCCTCCGCGGGCGCCGCCATTGTAGCAGAACTTCACCTGCTGTTAGCATTCCATTGACTCCCATTCATTTTGGCGTCACTTTGACAGCGAATAACTTTACATCTGAGGCGTCCAAAGACTCCATTTGTCCATTATTTATTTCTAAAGAAACTCGACAATGTATAAAAGGCTCCATTACCTTGTACCTTACGTTATGGCCCCGTAGAAGCCGTTTTTTGTAAAAATAGGCTAACGATTGCGTCATAACTCACGCGACTCTCTGTCGCACCGTAGAGAAATTACCGTATAGACCGGCGGAGAAGCTCGCAGGCAATCGGGGGGACGTGGAGGCATTAAGTCCGATAAAGTGAAGGGAGTAGCCCACAGAGAGTGATAAAGTTGATCCTACTGCTAGCTCATGGACAGCTAATGCTCACGCTCTCCGTGTCTGCGAGATTCGGAAGGGAATGATTCAGATTTCTCTCCGCACAGCTACTAGAAGACTGACAGCTGTCAGACACGTTGCTCACGTGTTCAAGCTCAGTTTGAGCCTGCGCAGTTCGCCTGGCGATCAGGAAGTGAGTGCTTCAAATGGGCTTCACTTTTCTCCGTTGAAGTCTATGGGGTCGCTGTGTCCATCTTATATACTGTCTATGGGTGTGACGCGCTTGGCAAAATAGGTCCACAAAAGCTAAATAAACCTAAAATTCTCGGGACAGGAGCATGTGTCCAAATTTTTATCTTAACCGTTCTATTTCATCAGATACGATCTGTAAACAGGGCTTTAAGTGTAAAATACCGAACTTGTCCTTTAATACTTGTTGGGCCTCTGCACGCACGCACACACACACACACACACACACACACACACACACACACACACACACACACACACACACACACACACACACACACACACACACACACACACACACAATTAAGGTATCTGTCTCTCTTGTTCTCTCTCTCCAGGGGTTGCAGCAGCCCCTCCTTGTTTCTTCGGTCCTGACTCCGTCTCTTTGCCTGTGGCTGGAACAGCTGTTGCAGGGGCTGAGGATTCTGGGTACACAACACTGGGGCACCGCTGCCAGTCATGCTCATCCTCAGCACAGCTGCCACTCTCCATGCAGAGAAGAGATCAACTCCAGCAAAACTTCATCGCAGGGCTTCTTCTCATAAGTTGCTTTGGTAATAAAACGCCACACACATGAATGTGTGCAAAATGCGATTTTCATTCCTCTGGGGTGGATGTGATACATTGCACAATGAAAATCAGTCAGCGCTCTTCCCTCATTGAAAGCAGGCAAGGCAGTTTCCAAAATACATCCCATGGGACACAGCCAGTCAGCTTACTGATTACTTTACAAGGATCATTTCTCTAGCTGTCTCCAGGCCCACACGAAATCTGTAACTTTTTTTTTCTTTTCCCTTTTTGCAATTTTTAAATCCATTCTGCAAAATCAGATTTTCACTTAAAATCCTCCTGGACCTATAAGAACGCTGTTGGCTATTGAATGCGTTTGGAAATAAATTCTAAAGGCTGGAATAAACAACTCAACATTTGTCCAGATTTGCAGCAACTCCAGTTGAAATTCAGAACCGGTTTGCAAATTTAGGCAGTCGGAGTTGTCAGATTTGACAGAAAACATTGAAGTGTACAACGGGCTCAGATTTTATGTAGTTTCTCACTATGATTCCATTCAGCATGGTGATAAAAAAAAAAAATAGATGGGAAGAAAAAAATATATTTAAATGTTTTTGCGTTCTGTTCCCCCAAGTAACTTTGTGTTCGTTTGACAAAAGTTTTGCCTTCCCCTGAGAGACTTTGTGTATAGTCGCAAAAGTTCCCTCAAGAAACTCATTTCCACCCGGGTCACGGCACCAATTTAACCCCTCCGTTTCTACCCGTCCCACTCTAAGCAGGGTTTGAACTGGCGTTTCTGGCATAAGAAGGTAAGCACAATAACAAGGCAGCAGTCTATAGCGTCAGTCGCCAAGGCACCTCTTGATACCAGGGTAGTGAGGTAAATACGCACAGCTCCTTCTAGCTGGCCTCCATTACGAATGCAAAACATTTGCAAGAGAACACAAAAGCATTGACACATAATTTTTCCTACCATCTCATATTTTTTCCAACATCATTTCCCTTGACATACATATCGTAGCAATGAGGCGCATGTTTCTACATCTGCTTTGTTTGGATTGACTTGAAAGTCTGGTAGTGTGTGATCCTCAGACCTTTAGTGAATGATGCCTAGTTTTTCTCTGTAACCATTTACAAAGCCATTAAAGGGATAGTTCGCCCAAAAATAAAAATTCTGTCAGTAATTACTCACCCTTATGTTGTTCCAACCCTGTAATGGTGCGTTCACACCGGACGCGAATAGCGTGTCAGACGCGTGTGATGTCAATGTTAAGTCAATGCAAAGAGGCGTTACGCGCGTAAAAAAATCCTGCGGCGCGAAGGAGGCGTAGAGTGCGGCGCGGTAGACGTGAATACGCCTCAAATGGCGAAATGGCGTGAATTGAGCGTCTGCCGCTTTACACGCAAATTATTTTATGTAGTGTTTTATGGGCATTCACGCGTTTGACGCGAATTCGCCTCTGCCGCCCGAGTTGAAAAATCTGAACTTCTGCGTCAATTCGCGCCACGTTAACCAATCAGGAGCCTGCTTTCTGCTGTCATTGGCCTCAATAACTTATTTAACACAGTCTCACCCCAAAACGTCACATACTGACGGGTCTTGACCATACGGCAACATACGACGAAAAGGGTACCCTTTATGGTCCATGTGTGACGATTCGGGAATGGTTGGGTTTAGGTATGCGTTAGGGTACCGCTAGGAGTCGCTGCTGGTGCGCTTATGTCTGCGTCTCATATTGACGTTATAGGGGTACACTTTTTGTCGTATGTTGACGTATGGTCAAGACCCGTCAGTATATGACGTTTTGGGGTGAGACCGGGCTGACTTATTTTATATATTTTGCCTCAATAAATTATTTTGTAATATTACTAAATGCCTGCGTGAAAGAAGGATTGACATTGTTCAGCTATGTTAATATGAATGTGACACTGAACACAGTCATACATTTCTGAATGAGATGAAGAAAAACTCAGTTTGTTTGACCTACGTTATAACGAGTCATTCATGTATTTTAACTTGTATGTTTCATATAATAGAACCGAAGCTATAGATTGTGAATTTAAACATTTCTCGTGCAGCGGCAAACGTCAGGAGGACTAGCCGAGGTAAGGCTGCTCCAGGCGGGTTACATGAGCGCGAGCGCCCGGTGATCGCCTGGATCTCACAACTCCGATAAATTTTTTTAAATAGGCGATATCTTTATAAATAAACCACATATTTGAGCTTTAAACAACTACATTCTCGACTGAACAACTCTCAAAACATTTCGTGACACAATAACATTAACAGTAGTATTTTAAAATTTCGCGGCCTTTCTTGCAAACTTTCGCCTCTGATGAAATGTTTTTACATTTTACAAGAGCGAAATTGACGCGCGAATTAACACAAAGTGGTCAAGTGTATAACAAGACGCGGCAGGCGCGAATTTGACGCGCTATTCGCGTCCGGTGTGAACGCACAGTAAGACTTTCGTTCATCTTCGGAACTCAAATTAAGATATTTTTGATGAAATCTGAGAGCTGTCTCACTCCTCCATAGGCTTCTTAAGGGATTGAAACTTGCCGGCCCAGAAAGTTATTAAAGACATCGTTAAAATAGTCCAAGTGACTACCGTGGTTCAAGCATATGTTTATCAAGCGACAAGAATACTTTTTGTGTGCAAAAAACAAACAAAACTAACGACTTTATTCCACTATTCATTATATTCTCTGTGGGCCTGAGTGTGTTCACGTAGTATAACTGCGCAGCGCGTCTGTGTTGCACGTCACCACGTAGGCTCACTATTGGCCGACGCTGGTCATGTGTGTGATGCGTGTGGCGTACAACACAGAAGCGCTGCGCAGTTATACCACGTCACATTTTTGGGTGAACTATCCCTTTAAGTGTTTGAAGCCTATAGTGTTTTAAAATCTATTCAGGTTTTTTTAAAAAGTAGTGTAGTCAATTACAGCTTTAAGGCTAGCAACGGCCTGGATAATATAATATTCAAATAAAGTTTAATCTGAAATTATTTATGATTTACAATCGCAAGGAGTGATTTATTGTAAGATGTTGTGCTCAAGGCCACATACATTTCAACTCTACAGCTGCTGGTTCACTGACACAACCTTGAGATAAAGTCTCCAGTTTGTTGACTAGCAACCTTGAACAGTTGCTAGTAAAGAGTGGTTGTTTCAAACCACTGTTGTCATCTATCTATCTATCTATCTATCTATCTATCTATCTATCTATCTATCTATCTATCTATCTATCTATCTATCGATCTATCTATCTATCTATCTATCTATCTATCTATCTGTCTATCTGTCTATCATCTATCTATCTATCTATCTATCTATCTATCTATCTATCTATCTATCTATCTATCTATCTATCTATCTATCTTTTTTTTTTTTTTTGCTGTGGAACTTACAGTAATAATCCAGTGGCCTCGGCAAACTTCCAAGGGGACTACAGAATGACTTAAAGTTATTACAATTAATATATTTATTCATATAATTTAGTATTGTTTAAATATTCTATATGAAATTAATATAAAAAACAATCTTTCCAATATGCTTTGGCCATTATAATCTAGTGCAGTTCCCTTCAGTACATTCAGTCCATACCGTTGTTGTGTCCATTCCGTACAACAGGAAGTCGGTCACCTCCCTCACTTCCTACACTCCGTTTGCTGTCACTGCTGTAGGAAACCACTGCTTCATTTAAACAAAGCAAGGCCTCGTACGCCGAAGACAAACACGTCCTCCCTGTCTGCTTTAGGATCATTGTTCCTCACTGCACAACCTTGAGACAAAAGACTTCCTCTGCTCGCAGCCGAGTCTAGAGTTAGCCATGCAGTGACTGAAATTCTCATAGATCTCATTATTAGACACCTGACTGTACGCAGGATTCCCATGGTGCACAGAGAACACCTCCTTCTCTGAAGCACAGCAGTTTGGCCCACATCTGTCAAGCAGCGGTGTGATAGACAGAAACCGAATATCAAATATTTCCAACATATGGCCATGAATTTTAGAAATGGGACTTTGACTCTGAAATGCTTCAGTGAAGATCTTTGGGAACAGGGGTGAAACACACATTTGTCAAATCTCTGGTCTTCCCTATAACATCATGACATCAGAGTGTGAGTCATTTTTACACTATTAAAGAATGTAAGGATTCTGCTTCTGATTCCTCTTAACAATTCCAATTCTTTAACTGTTTTTATTACTAATGATTTTAGAACTTTTAAGGAATACATATTTGAGTAAGAAAATGTCAGAAGTTTCAGTAATAAATTACAGTAATAAATAAATTTAACCAAAAGGTGTGTTTACATGTTATACATCACTTTTTATTGACCTTTCATAGTGTTTTTGGAGACACGCAGCTCAATAAATGATGTTTTATAAACAAAGTTCGGGAGGAGCACGTTCAAATAATTGATCCAATTATCACATCATTCCAACCAGCTGTCAACAATCAGTAATCAACATTTCTATCCAATCAGCATGAGTGCAGACCTATAAATACTCATTCGACTCACCAACGTTCCTCGACAGTTTTTCAGCATCCCTCCACCACCCCGTCTCCTCACACTCGCCTGGTTACTTCCTAAACCAGCAATACGGGGGGAGTATTCTGGGTTCGGGCCGAATACCGAGCCCGGAGCCCTCTCCTCGGACAGCACGCCAAATACGCATACCATTTATTTCATCTGACTTATTTGTGAGTGTGAACTCGTGAATTGGTAATCTTATAGTGCTGATGGTTCCCAGCATGCTTTGCGTCGAACTGATTTCTGAACAGGTTTGGGTCCAGTTACTTGCAGAGACTGTGGAGTTTTGTGAATTGGCTTTGCATGCATGTTCTTTGTTAGTTAACAGTACAGAATTGTATGTAATATTCAACACGATCTCATGAAAGTGCGTATCTATTCCACAAATGTTATTTCTCATACTATTGAACGCCAAAAATGTTGAAAATGACTATATTTTATGTCTAGTTCCAGAAGTGTAGTGTTTATTTCAAATGTAGGCTACAATATTGATTATTGTGTTTTGTTTAATGACAAATATAGAATATAGATAAATGTGTTGCTTTATGCCGGGCGTACACCAAAGGATTTTCACAGTCCCAGACTAAAGACCGGCAGTCTTTAGGAATCTTACTGGAGTCTCTGCGCGCTCCTGTCGTCTCGATCGTTTAATGTAAGGGTATATAATTTGCAGTCGGCGACCCGATTTATGCCAGTCTTTCTCTAGTCTTTCATATCAAACATGTTTGATATTATCGCAAGTCCTAGCGTAGTCATAGTGACGTAAAACAATCAACAACCAATACATTTGTTCTCAGAAAACAGGAAACAGGAAGCCATCAGTCACAACAAAGAAACATCAACGGACGTGGAAACACAACGAGCGCCATGGCGCCAAGTAGGCGAAAATGGACCGTGGATAAAGAGGAGCGCCTTGTCGAGCACGCAAATGCGTCTATATAGCACGCAGTGTGTTTATCGTGCAATTTATACGCGAAAATGAGTTTTTACGTGGATATGATACGCAGTTTTGCGCGTGCATATGATACGCACTTTAATGCGTGATATACACACGCACCCCACACCACTAATCCTACCCAAGCGTATAATACACACGCACCCCACCCTAAACCTACCCATGTGCTATCCATGCGTATACTATGCACGTAAAAACTCATTTTCGCGTATATATTACACGATAAACACACTGCGTGCTATATAGACGCATTTGGTGTCGTGTCTTTTTGATGTAAACTGCCATTTATACCACGACAGAGTGGAAAAAGAAAAGAAGTGGACCGATATTGCCGAAGCCATCGACATGCCGGCATTTAAAATTATACCCTTTCAAGACATTTAGTTCAAACTATTGTTCTCATCATATAATGATATAGATTCATAACCCCCATATACAGTCATGTGAAAAAGTTAGGTCATCCCATTAAATAGTCAACTCTTTATTAAGAGATGTTCACATAACAATGTCTAATTTTTTTTTCTTCATTCCAAGAAAAGAAAGTGATTTATTGTAATTAAACAATATAAATTAACATATTTTTACTCATCAAACAAAAAATATGCATAAAAATGCCTATTTTAATGGAGAAAAAAAATTGTTGTAGTCTTGTAAATAGTGTCACTACAAGATTCAGTGTTTGTAAAATCTTTAGTCTGAGACTGTGAGTCTGTGAAACCAAGTCTTAGATGTGAGCTGATAATCTTATAAAGTATTTTCTAAATCTTTTCAAAGTCTTTAGGTGTTTAGTAATCGGATCATTTTACTGATTCTGATTTTTTAAAATCTCTTTCGGCAAAATGAGTGAATCTTTACCTTAACTTGAGCAGAAAATAAATTAAAGGTTACATTTTCAATATCCAAAATTAATTATCTTGTCACGTGACAGCCGCTTAGGCTTTGAGATCAAGAAACAGAAATGATTAGTTCACGTGACAAATTAACAAAAAACCTCGGACTGGACCGAGGAGAGACTCGGGAGGTGACCAACACTATAGCTAAGCACACGCGAGAACCGCTAATGGAAGAGAATATCGTACGGTTTTGGTATTTAAAAAAATGCTTCTCATTTCCCAACCTGTATTGACTGTTCAGGGATTGTGTAGTAGAGCTGCATGGGTAAAAAGCACTAGAGACCAGGGACGTATGTTAGGAACAGGCCCCTGGGAGAGAGCAAAGTTTAAAGTGAAAAGGAAACCAACACAGGAACTCATAGCGTACAGAATAGTGCTGAATGTGGGATTTAGAGAGCTTACACTGACATTTTTACTACATTTATTTGACCTTGAAACTTCTTCTTCGTTTGATTGGCATAAAATACAAGGGGGTGAAAATCCAGACCTTACTAAAGGAATAGTTCATCCAAAAAGTGATTTGCTAAACACATTTATTGAAACCATCACTCACTTTCTCAAAACCTTAAACACAAAACCAAATCTTCAACTACATTCAGAGAACCTCTGACTCTTTTTGCAAAAATCAAAACAATTGCCTCAAAACCATTTTATCAAACAATGCTTTTCGGATCATACACACAGCGAGTCAATTTTTATAAACTCTACAGATCATTTGTTAGACACTACATCAAAAAATGGAGAACACAGAATCCAAAGCATGCAGTTAGAGAGAATAGCCTACATTTTATTCTGCTTCAGCATTACGTCTTCATGTCGGGTCCGGCTGGAGGATTTTGTCCACATCACAGACAATGTCGTCTCTGCAGGCAAAGGGAAAAACCCTAAAGCCAGATCCAGCATGGATACTGTAAAACATTACAGTAAAACAAGTTCAGGTAGTTACAGTAAACACATTTCGCACTGTGATACACTTAAGTTTCAAAACGCTAAACACAGGCAGGCAAAAGTGAAACACAACTACAACACAGTTGTCATTGTTTACACACAACAACTCAAAATTGTTCACACTTATTTCTAATTACGTGGTCAAACCAATTGTATAATACAAGTCATTTCAGAATCCCTGAATGTTGATACCAACAATGGATGGAAACAATATAAGAGGGAGAGGAGGAAAAGTATGTGTGTACGAGGTGGTGAACAAGGAGGAGGACGAGAAAGAGCAAGGTGTGGAGAATGTTGTCAAGGCTGGATCTGGCTTTAGGGTTTTTCCCCTTTGCCTGCAGAGACGACATTGTCTCCGGACCCGACATGAAGACGTAATGCTAAAGCAGAATACAATCTCTCTCACTGACCTTGATTTTGCAGATGCACAACTCTTCTGAGTGACTGTAACATGCTTTTCATTTAGAGTATTTTACTGTAACCTTTTTGGCTTTTGCAGTTGGGTCACTGTATTTTCACAGTATGCAAGTGCAAGTATGCAGACATTCAATATACAATATTCAGTACAATACTATATATATGTGCAGTGCATATACTAGTTATTCACCTTTCTACTGTAAGTTGTCAATGCTATACTTTTTACACAATTGCAAAATGTGTTTACTTTGTTACAATATACATTTTTCTGTAACTGCATGCTTTGGGTTCTGTGTTCTCAATTTTTTGATAGTGTCTAATGAATGAACTGTAGTGTCTAAAATATTGACTCACTGTGTGTATGATCTGAAAGCATTATTTGATTTTGAGCACAGATAAAATGGTTTTGAGGCAATTGTTTGATTTTGCCAGAAGAGTCAGAGGTTCTCTGAATGTGGTTGAAATTTTGGTTTGTGTTGATGGTTTTGAGAAAGTGAGTGATGGTTTCAAGAAATGTATTTTAGCAATTCAGAAAAACTGTATACCACATACTCTTCCTCTTCTCCCTCCTGCTTCCATCCATTGTTGGTATCAGCATTCAGTGCAACATTTTGAGTCAATTTTGGGCCTCTGAACTGACTCGTATTATGTACAGTTGGTTTGATCACATAGTTAGAAATGTGTAAATAATTTTGAGTCGTTGTGTGTAAACGACAACAAGGTGTGTTTAACTTTTGCCTGCCTGTGTTTAGCATTTTGAAACATAAGTGCATAAAAGTGTGAAATGTGTTTTAGTGAGTGAGAATGAGTTTAGAGTTTTGAAAAAAGTTCATGAGATTTGCAAACAGTGTTTTAACTGAACTTGTTTAATGTTTTACAGAAAGAGAGATTTTTTTGAGTGACAAATTTGTTTAGGCTATTGAGAATTTGGTTTAGCAATTCAGAAAAACTGTAAAGTGCATTTTAGCAACGTAACTGCTGACTAACTTTTTGGCAAATCTTAAAACATAGTAGACGGCCTTGATTTATATTCCTTGACGGTTTTCCTTGAAGTTAATTTCCTCTTCGAAAGTTCAACAGTTGTCAGAATTACTCATGACCACAAATTACAGCATGACTGTTCTTTGAACAAGGGAACAACACTTGTGCACTTACATTTATGCATTTGGGAGTCTATTATGAGTGATTTATGAGAAAATTATTTATGCGAAATGATTTGTTCCAATATGCTGGTGATTCATCAACGAACAAAATATCCAAAATCTAATACTTCCCTTTTACGCCGACGGAGTAGTGTTCAAAAACATATAGTATTAGAAAAACAGTATAGGCAAAAAGTACTCAGATGACCTACTACTTCTGCCAGGATTCTGAAGTGTGCATTTGATGGACACTTTACTATCCCATGAGGCCACAGGAGAGGATTTGTGAATGGTGGTGAAGCGATGCAACTGATGCCGATGGTCACATGACAGTGACAACGTGGCTGATGTAGTACGTCCGAATTTCATTCATACTACATTCATACTATATAGAATGTAATATAGAATACACAAGCAAGTCATTGAACCTGCATATTACTGTTTTTTTTTTTGTAGTATTGTTTTGAATTAATCTCACCAGTGTGTAAGACTATGTTGTTGTGTGTATGTTTTTGAGAATCTGTGTGTCATGTCTGAGGGCAAAGTTTGGTTTTTCAGTAAGATTGAATGGTTTTGTGTAGAGCTTAATTTTGACCTGAAAATAGGAAGTTTGGGGAAATGGGTGAGAAGTTATGGAGAAGTTTGTGTTTAGATTTTCGAGTAAAGGAGGCATCATTTCAAGAAATGTGTTTAAGCAATGGAGGAAAAACTGTAAATCGATAAAAAGTGAGAATAAAGGCATTTATAATGTTACAAAAGATTTCAATTTCAAATAAATGCGTTTTTAAGTGCATTAATAGAAATGTATGTATTTTGTAAATAATCTAACTTGCACAAGCACTGCAAGTCTAAATAATGTAAACCACATCCAACACCAAACTGAATTCACCCTAAAATGGTTTTGGTCAAATCAATCTGAGTTTCAAAAACCAAAGCCCAATTTATCGTCCTTGTGGATTCACCCATCAACCTCTAATCCTGAAAAGCAAGAGCTTAAAAGATTTCAACCAGTGCTCTGATTTTAATTTGGAGTCTTTTGACCTTGTGGCTTTGTGCCCACTTGTGCAAGCTGAAAAGGGTGGCCACTCTCTGTGCATCTCCCCAACTTCCTGTTTGTCTTTGAGTCTGTCCTCTAAGCTGTCAGTATCCTACTGCAGTCTCTCTCCACAGGATCCATCTCTCTCTTGACCCTTTCTCTTTGTTGAGCCTGCAGGGATCTGGGTGATCTGATCCATAATCACAGCTTTCTGGCCCACATCTGGCATTCTTTTTCCCTCAAACCCCCCAGTCTTGATCTTTGATGGTTAAAACAAGCACTGCCAACATCCAGCAGACCCAGTTATTGCGATGACCTCACAGGCATCAGTTCCTCCCATGCAGAGGCTGTTAAATTTGCTGATGGTAGATTAATGTAATGCGGTTGTTCTCATGTTAAGGACTGTTGTTACAGAGTCATGGCTTTGTATCTAAGGAAATGCTTCGGAAAGAATACACACGTGTGCTAATTACATTGTGACTGATCAGATGAGGAAAGAAGTGAAAGAAAGTGGCAGTCGGGGATAAAGGGACGGAAAGAGAGAGTCTGTTTCTTATTCAACTGCTGAGTCAGATGCACCACACCCATGAAACAATGTTTCCATTGCATCTGGTTTACTGAGATACTGTAGTCGACACATTTATTTGAGAGATTTTTGATTCTGTAAACTGAGTAGAGATGATAAGAACAGTTAAAGGAATGCTTTAGGGTTCAATACAAGCCAAGCTGTGTCGACAGTGTCTGTGGCACAATGTTGATTTGAAAAATGAAAAAGTTGACTAGCCCCTACATAAAAATAAAAGATAAAAATAGAAGTTTCTGTTAAACTCAGGAGTAAACAGAGGCAGCGTTCTACAAAGTTCAAAAGCAGAAATGTGAATGTCACATTTTTGCACTGACATGAACTATTCAGTAAACATACATTAATTATTAGAGCTGTTGAGAAATTCCTCCGTCTTTGTCATGTTTGAAGTGGATCTTTTTAGTGAAGTGGATAAACTACTGGTTGTCCGACATGTCTTGAAATAGTGTGTTCTTTATTCTTACTCTCTGGCCCAGTGCACTTCCATTATAATATTTTTATCACCTTCACTGTCAAATACAAAGGTCAACTGCTCATTAATGCAAATATTTAATCAGCCAATCACATGGCAGCAGCTCAATGTATTTAGGCATGTCGACGTGGTTCAAACTGAGCAACAGAATGGGGAAGAAAGGTGATTTAAGTGACATGGAAAGTGGCATAGTGGTTGGTGCCAGATGGGCTGGTCTGATTATTTCAGAAACCGCTGATCTACTGGGATTTTTACGCAGAACCATCTCTAGGGTTTACAGAGAATGGTCCGAAAAAGAGAAAATATCCAGTGAGCGACAGTTTGCCTTGTTGATGCCAGAGGTCAGAGGAGATGGCCAAACTGGTTCAAGCTGATAGAAAGGCAACAGTAACTCAAATAACCACTCGTTACAACCGAGGTCAATGCAAAAACATTGTCTGGTCAGATGAGTCTCAACTTCTGCTGAGCCATTCAGATTGTAGGGTCAGAATTTGGAGTAAACAACATGAAATAATTGATCCATCCAGCTTTTGTATCAACGGTTCAGGCTGCTGGTGGTGTAATGGTGTGGCAGATATTTTCTTGGCACACTTTGGGCCTCTTAGTTCCAATTGAGCCACAGCTTAAAGCCACAGTCTGCCTGAGTATTGTTGCTGACCGTGTCCATCCCTCTATGACCACAGTGTACACATCTTCTGATGGCTACTTCCAGCAGGATAACGCACCATGTCACAAATCTCAACTTATCTCAGACTGGTTTCTTGAACATGACAATGAGTTCTTTTACTCAAATGGCCTCCACAGTCACGAGATCTCAATCCAATAGAGAACCTTTGGGATGTGGTGGAACGGTTAATTCGCATGATGGATGTACATCATGGATGGGAGATCATTGATCGCATCATAGATGTGCAGCCGACAAATCTGCAGCAACTGCGTGATGCTATCGTGCCAATATGGACCAAAATCTCAAATAAATGTTTCCAGGACCTTGTTGAATCTGTGCCACGAAGATTTAAGGCAGTTCTGAAGGAAAAAAGGGCTCCTACTGGTACAAGCTAGGTGTACCGTATAAAGTGGCCGTTGAGTAATCAATGTGATCTCATTTGCTGCCAATTTGTAGATTCATACATTAGCGTTTGGATAGACACACTGATATGTACAATATACATTTTTGATAACACTTTATTTTTAATGCTGCAGCTTTTAAACAATATGTTGATTAAGCAACATTGCATCTATGTCATCTAAAGAGTATTTATTTTTTACATATCTTTATTGAAATCTTTAAGATTCTTGGAATATCCATAGGCTGACTGTATTGCATTTTACATACATATTCTAAATGGATTCCAAAATTAATTTAAAAAGTGTTATTTAATGATTTTACAGTTATTGAATTCACCTGATTTAACATATGGTTTCATTCCATTCTGTGAGATTTCTAAAGACTGGTCAGATCAGTGTGGTAATACACACACACACACACCGCACGCACGCACGAACGCACACACACACACAGACACAAAGGGACACTTTCGTGTCCATATCTTTCGTGTTCCGCAGAAGAAAGAAAAGCAATGCAGGTTTGGAAACACATGAGGGTGAGCAAATGATGACAGAATTTTCATTTATGGATGGGTTACCCTGTTTAAACTGTAACATTGTATTGCATGCCATTTCATACTTATTGATTCGATGATAATTACCTAATAGCCCCATCCGGATTTATTTTATTATTTGCTATAAAAAATGTAATTTTCTGACAAAGTTCTCCATCATTTACTGATAAATGAAGCTGTGTCTGAAACCAAACACAGCTGCCTTGCTGCCTCACTGGCCAGTCAGTCAATGATTTAACTGTGTTTTAGTACAAAGGCACCTTTTAAAGAAACTAAGATACCATAACATCATGTCTAATGATCAAGAACAAATCCAATTGAGCTTTAGAGCAACTGAATTTTTAATCACTGCAATGCTTATTACTTATTAAAAAAGACACTCTTAGGCATTTTTATTCTTTCAACCAAACTGATGCTGTCAAAACATTGCTAATGTATTTCAATGTCTATCCAACGTACAAACATGTACTTTACTTAATAAATACTTGAGAGCACTCTGAGTAAATAGAAAAATAATCAACTTGTTTATTTATTAATTAATTTATTTAAAGTTTTCTAAAGCATATCTGGCATGGCCCCAACCTCTGCTAACCCCTGCAGTAATGACTGGGTCTTGCAAGGCGTGCCAAATGCGTTTGAGTCTTTCAGATAATTTGGGTAATTGCTGAGTCGTTGGCATTCAAAATTTAAGATTCTGTTTAAAGGGGATGGTGGGGCATGCCTCATAGGAGCGAGTTCTCAAAGTGCCTCTTCCTTTGATGTGTGTCTTGTAATGGAGTGTGTGTGTCTATAATTATCTCGCTGTTAGATTTTGCTGCGTCCATCACATGACCCGATTCATTAGCAGGCGTGTGGACCACCCGTATCAGTGGCTCGCAGTCTTTCATTACATCTTCAGAGGAGTTTTACTGGACAGTGACACAAATCCACAGACAGGTGTGACCAAGTTTTACATGATGTTATTTCTTTATGTAGCAGACGAAAGCAAATCAATATGCACACATCTCCCAGGGGGAAGAGAATAAACTGCACTGTGGCGCCATCCGCTCGAAAAACTCAGAAGAAGTGTAAATTGATCTATAATGGATGAATTTGCCTGTTTACAAGGAAACTGTCATGTATTATAAAAAGACTAATTGGGGGCAAAACAAACTAACTTGAAAGTGGTTCATACAGCGAATCTATCTATCTATCTATCTATCTATCTATCTATCTATCTATCTATCTATCTATCTATCTATCTATCTATCTATCTATCTATCTATCTATCTATCTATCTATCTATCTATCTAATCTATCCATCCATCCCATCCATCATCTATCTATCAGGAAAGGCTCTGTCAAGCCAATATTTCATCCATCCCATCCATCCATCCATCCATCTATCAGGAAAGGCTCTGTCAAGCCAATATTCCATCCATTCATCCATCCATCCATCCACATCCATCCATCCATCAATCCATCCATCCATCCATCCATCCATCCATCCATCCATCCATCCATCCATCCATCCATCCACCCATCCATCCATCCATCCATCCATCCACCCATCCACATCCATCCATCCATCCATCAATCCATCCATCCATCCATCCATCCATCCATCCATCCATCCAACCATCCATCCATCCATCCATCCATCCATCCATCCATCCATCTATCTGTCTATCAGGAAAGGCTCTGTCAAGCCAATATTTAAATTCTTGACAAAGTCTTGATGAACTTTCCTTTTTGTAAAAAAAAAATTCTGTGCTATTAAAACATATCCAATGGGCCATTAGAGTCTGTTTATGTTGGTAAAAAGTACAGGAAATCAGTAGGACAAGCAAAAGACAAAACTCCATCTCAAACAATAGCATCAGTCTCTAAAAATAATCGTATTACAAAAACATTGGCTTTATTCATTATTGTACAAATGTAGGTCTCAGTTCTGAGCATGTTTTCTTGTTTGGGCCAGCTTTTCCTCAGCCAGGTCCAGCTGAGAGGAGTGAGAGGAAACCTTCTCAAGGCTCTCGTTGTTGTGCCTAATCCCCTTCAGACGGGACCCGGACAGAGAGAGAGAGAGAGAGAGAGAAAAAGCACTTTTTCTAAGCGTGCTCCGGTTCTATTCATGTACAGAGCTCTCGCTCACCCTCAGCTCAATAGGCCCACAGTGTCGCGTGACTTACCCAGCGTGGCCAACACTGCCTTTAGTTATACAAAAGACCAACCTTTAGCCGGTTTATTTAGCTGAGCAGTGGTGAGGGACATAACTGGACTATGCAGACTTGGAGAGAATGAAGGGTTTAATGAAACGGAAATGAGATCAGTACATGTTGATAGGATGATATACAGTGAAGAAATGAACAGAAATTAAAGGGCTGTTCACACTGGAAGTAATGTCTGCATATAGTTGCCAAAGGATACAAGAAAGAAGTAGGCCAAGCACATTATTAATCATAATTTAGGTGTCATGTAAACCTTGTGCAGATACCACATGACAACTTGCTTAATTTCTTGCAACCTTAAGGAATGAATGGAGGGGTTGTTGTCTATATTTGCCCGTTTGACTGTAACAGAGACTGTATGAACAGGATAAACCCGATCACACTAAATGCGTCTCTATATCACCCAGTGTGTTTATCGTGGTGTGGCGTGCGTGTGTGTATTATACGTTTGGGTAGAATTAGTGGTGTAGAATTATTACATGCAATGAAGTGCTTATTAAATGCACGCGAAAACTGTGTATCATATGCACGTAAAATCTCATTTTCGCATATAAATTGCACGATAAACACAATAGAGACGCATTTACGTGAGAACAGGCTGGATATTCACATGATATTATAGCTATGACTGCATTGTAATTTGAAAAGGATTACTGTAACATTAAAGGCAGGGTAGGCAGTTTCGGAGAGGCTAGAAATAGCAAGCTAGCTTTGAAAGCATGAGATTCATTGAACACGCTGATGATATGTGATGTCTGCGCGAGCAGAGTGCGCAGAGGTATGGAAATACATATGTGCACCGGCAGGACATCCTATCACTGGATTCGGACCGAATGCAGTGATTGGATGAACATTTTCCTGAGACTTCCACAGAAGATATATGGAAAAGAATATATATATATATATATATATATATATATATATATATATATATATTTAGATCACTTCTATTATTGATTGCTATCAGGATGTGAAGAGTTTCAACCAGTATAACAAAAAGTATTTATAAAAAAATATTGCCTACCCTTCCTTTTTTGTATGGAGTTACATGAACCAACCCAAAAAGTACACAACATTCCTATATTACCATAAGTTATGAAACGGAGTGTAAATTCTATATGATCATATTCAAAGCCGTGTGGTGATTAAAACGCAACACTAAATGTATTCTCTCTCTCTCTCTCTCTCTCTCTCTCTCTCTCTCTCTCTCTCTTTAGCAGAGAAGTATCAACACAACAGCAGCGCTATCCAAGAGTGACATGAACACTGAACACGGTAAACTTCACACACTTCAGAGGGAAATGATAGGGTGACAGGGTGGCCGTGACTGCAGTGTGATCCGAGCAGAAAGTCTGTTTCATGGCTGTGAATTATCCTCAGTCAGTGTGAAATATCTGTTGTGTTTGACAGCGTGTGGTGTCGTAGGAGGTATTGTGTTATGGATCTGACGGGCCCATCAAGAGCGCTGACAGCATAAACCTCTCTATCCATTAGAAGCCTGACAGAGGCCGTGACAGAGCGCTTGATGAAGGAGAGGAGAGAGGGAAGCGCAGAGCTGAGGAAACTGAGTCAGCAGCGCACATCTGTTGCCGGAGCACCAGGGCAAGCCAGGGTAACATCAACCAAGCACAGATGAAAATCACTGTCAAACTCAAGCGGAAAATATTGGGGAAAATAAATGCACCTGTGGCAGCTGCATCTGGTCGAAGCTTAGGCCTATATATACTATATGTGGAAAAGGGATGGCAGTTTTTATGAAATGTTATACCTAAATACCATTTAATTAATGAAATTATAAATCTATTTTAATGACAGAAATAACAATAAATAAAATTAATAATATATGACTATAAGAATATTTCATTTTATATATATATAGGCCTATATATATTTAAAAAATAATAAACTATTGCAAAATTTGTTTCCAAACAAATCAAAATATTTGAGATATTTATAGGGATTTCTTTGGGAAAATCTTGGAAATGATTTATAGGTTTTTGTGTCTCTCACTTATCTTATTCCATCCTGTTAGTCTTTTGTAAGATAACAAAAGACACTTCCTTAATGACATCATCATCCAGGAAGTGACATCATGTTGGAGGGAAACCAACAGCACAAACATCAGTGAGTATTTGATAGATTCTGTCTTGTTTTATAGTATTAGTTTGCCTCATTCTAAAACATTGCATCCTGTTAGAGAAAATGACAGATAACAGTTTGTTAATGTCACGATGTCTAAAGACAGTTTAATAAAATAAAAAAACTTAAGTTGCATTGGGAGTGTTAGAAAGTGATAATTTTTGTGATTCTGATTTAGGCTATACTAGTTCAACTATTTATTATGAGCCTGCTTTATTTGGGCAATTATGAAATTGTGTATGCTTATACAGTTTTCTGGCCCCATTGTTTAAATTATTATCAACCATTTTTGTGCAGAAAATCAGTAAGCAACCGTTTTTGGTACCGATTAAAATTGACATCCCTATGTGTGGAAAAAGCATACCGGTCTCAAAGAGAGAAGGAAAGTGCCCTGACTCACTCCACAGTTGTCTGCCAGGAACATGACATCTACTTATAGTCTAATGTTATAACTGGGAATACTTTCAGATTTTTCTCATAAACGTAAGAGATTCTGAGCACACTGAATATCACAAGCAGCTCCAAGCAGTTGCACTGAGATCACTTGAAAACAAATAGATCCAGCAAAATGTGTAGTAACAATGACATGTAAAATGAATAAAAAGTTACCATTGAGTAGATCTATCATATTGGTCAGAACTTTTTATGTGTAACCTATGTTTTATGCAAAGAACATATGACACCACAGACGGCTAGTATATAGGCAAGCATGTGTTTTGGGAATTGGCATGTAGCCATATGACAATCCCTAGATGACTACTAATGAATTGAGCTCTCAATGACTACTGCAGTTTGGGGGCTCCACCCTCAGCTTTCATGCCATGGTTTTGTGTTTGGTGGTAAAATCCAAGTTTAGGATTGTTTTAAGACTATTTGATAATCGTAAACTATTTTGTCTACAAGGACGCCTTATATTCCCTTCATTTTCCTGTAGCTGTAACTGGTTATGGATTTGCTTTCTGTCAAACAATTGTATCCCTTAAATGCACTGTACATTGATTTTGAAGTGTTTGCCAAAGGAATAAATAGAAATGTTCTTCTTAACCTTTTAAAGCTCAGAAGTGTCCCATTAGTGCCTGCTTGAGGGTTATGTCATATTTTAATTTTTCAAGCTTTACTTGTAAAAATGTGGTCACCATAGTAACTTCTATATCAGTTCCATGATGTCAACGACCTGTTTGGCAGATTTGTGTAAAACGAGCTAGCATGCAGCAAACTACTTTGCAGATTCTCCCTTATTTTTCCGAAAAGAAAGAGCTGAAGTTGAATTTCGACCTCCGAATGGCTAGCTAATGAATCGTCTTCGGTTGGGGGCCAATTACATGATCTTCAAAGGCATTTTGGGCAATGAACTCTGATATTAGGAAGTGTGTGTAAGCATGCAGAGTCTTGGTGGATAAGTAATAAGACCCACTTAACTCCTCAATTATTTTCCATTACAGGGGAGCCACAGCAGTGTTTTGCCTGCTCAGTTTATTGGTAATGGAAGGCTTCATACTGAGGAGTGTTAATTGGTAGGTGTCAGAGCTAGAGAGTTGCGGGTTATGTTTAGAGCGTCTTTATTAGCGCTTAGCTCCTTAAGTGAAACTCGTCACTGCCTGCGTGCACCTATGCGTATACAAGCATGCACTTTTTATCGTGCCGCTTGCTGCTGTTGCAAACACGGCGCTCCATTTCAAGCTGGTCTCCAGCTGAGGCCCTTTCAGAAGGGTGGATAAATTATGTACATTTTTTAGCATTTAACTGAAACTCTCTTTCATTGGGCGCAGCTGCACTCATGGGGACTTTCTTGATTTCTGTGGTGATTAATTCAGTTCACATCTTTATTTTCAAAAGCCGATTATTTCATTTAAAGCCATTACAGATTTATCCTCACTCAATGTCTCTGGATAATTCACACAGCCAGAATTAATGGGCTTTGCTGTCCTTTGAAATCGACCATCAATAACTGAATAGGGGCAACATAGATTTTTGGTTGTTTATTTATAATTATAATAAACAAATATTTTTTTAATTTGTATTTAAATATATACATTACTGTTCAACATTTTTAAATATTAATATGCATTGGCCATTGTTGCAGTAAAGACATTCACTGTATAATGTTAGGGTAAGGGGTTAGCCCACCCCAATTATATTTCAAATAAATACAGTTTTTTTGGACTTTCTATTCTTCAAAGAATCCTGAAAAAAATGTGTCTAGTTTTCACACACATTTTAAGCAGCACAACTGTTTTCAATGTTGATAATATTTAGAAATTAGAATGATTTTTGAAGGATCGTATGACACTGAAGACTGGAGTAATTATGCTGAAAATTCAGCTTTTTAAAATATATTCAAATCAAAAATGGTTATTTTAAATTGTAATAATATTTCATAATATTACTGTTTTTACTCTATATCTTACAGACCTCAAACTTTTGATCGGTAATGTATTTGTTAACCATAGAACATATTTATGTTGTAAACAAAAATGTTTGTAAAAAAATATTTAAAACATATTTTTGTTCAAAATGAAAAAGGAAAATATAATACCAAATGTATAGAAAAATTATGATTGGATGAGTCAATGAGAACCCAATCATGAGGGTCTACATTTAACATTTTATTGAATATTGGTTGATTTTATCATGTTACTATTGTTGCCTGTTTAAAAAAAGCAGTAACCCACTGCAGTGCCTTATAGTTATTGCCTTAGTAAACTGTAGATTTCAGAGAGCGGCTTTCGATCAAGGAGATAAAAGCCATTTGTTCTGACAAAGCATTTCGGTTTTGTTTAGTGAGTGTGAAGAAGCACTCTACATGGACTATGTGCATACATTGTGTGGACGGTTTCATTAACTTTAACTGCAGAGCCCTTCTGGCTCAAAATCTGTTTAGTTTAGCCCAAATCCGGCACCCCTCCCCCCAAAAACCACCCTGTCTCCCACGTCTCACGGGACCGCTAGATCCCATTTTAACACGGCCAAGTCACACGAACGCATTCGCCTAGAGAAGTTTGCTTCCTTTGACAGACTACCCTTCACCGACGGCGCGTTTTCATTAAGGCTTGCAATTTTGGACACTTTCCAAATCACCTCTATTCTTTCGGGCGAGAAGCACACTAATTATGCCAGCGTCTTAAGGAGAACTGGAAACACAATTACGCATCTTCCTTCTGGTGCCTGTGCGCAGTGGTTTGTAGGTCAGGGGGACGCGGGCCCATTTCATCACAATGAACGCATGAGCTGCATGGCTAATGTTTTAAATCGTAATAATTAATACCACTTCGCTCTCATGCTGCTGCTAATTATGCATCCACACGTCACGGCGCAGACCTCGTTGATATCTGGAGAGAGGGGATTTCAGCCAGGTTTTCCAAATCCCCAGGATGTCAGGGTTCATTTTGGCAAGCCGAGCCATTTCCAACACTTCAGTTGAATGTAAAAACATGTGAAAAGGGCTTTTTACTTTCTAGATTTGTAAGTTACATGCTTAGTTGTACAGTATGTTTCGAGTATAGTGAGAAGTAGACTGACAAATGGTCTATTCAAACCAAGAGTGAAATGTGCTGCTGATCGAAGATCACATTGAACTAATAGTTCAGTTCAGGGGTTTGCTGGTATGTGCCATAATTATGCCAATATGTGGGCATAAAATGTATTTCTCCAATGTTTCGACCATTTAAAAGTACACTCTAAAAAATACTGGGTTGCTTTAACCCATGTTTGAGTCCAACATGGACAAACCCAACCGTTGATTTAAATGATCAGGTTTGTTCAATTCAATTCAATTCAAGTTTATTTGTATAGCGCTTTTCACAATACATATTGTTTCAAAGCAGCTTTACAGAAAATGCATTTCAAAAATATACACACAAAATACAGTTAGTTAATCATAAAATTTTGGGCATAACATATCGCCGACGTTGGGTCGTCTCTTCATAGGCGTCGAGTCGTCTCATCACAGGCGTTGGGGCATCTGAAGTCTCCATGAGAGGCTGGATACATAACTGGAGCTGACGAACTCTATTTGAGTTATCTCGGACAGGCGTCCCGAGATAACAACAAAAAAGGCAGATGGGAAATAATTAGCGTAGCTGCTGTTCATAATATGAATGCATTTGATCTGATTTAACTGTAGTATAAAAGGTATGAGATGCATCATGTGAATGCTTGGCTAAAGAGATGCGTCTTTAATCGAGTTTTAAACTGGGAGAGCGAGTCTGAGCCTCGGACAGTATCAGGAAGGCTATTCCAGAGTTTAGGAGCTAGATGTGAAAACGCCCTCCCTCCTTTAGTGGACTTAGTTATCCTAGGTACGACCAGAAGCCTCGAATTTAGCGATCTTAAAGAGCGCGATGGATTATATGGCGATAGAAGATCTCTTAAATACACAGGAGCTAAACCATTTAGGGCTTTATAGGTCAGTAACAACACTTTGTAATTGATACGGAACTTAATAGGTAACCAGTGTAGAGATGATAAATTGGTGTTATATGATCATATTTTCTTGACCTAGTAAGAACTCTAGCAGCTGCATTTTGGACTAAGCTTGTTTACCGGAGGATGCAGGACAACCAGCTAATAAAGCATTACAGTAATCTAGTCTCGAGGTCATGAATGCATGAACTAACTTTTCTGCATCAGAAACTGATAGCATATTACGTAGCTTAGCAATGTTTCTAAGGTGGAAAAAGGCTGTTCTTGTGACATTTGAAATATGATTTTCAAAAGACAAGTTGCGGTCTAGTATAACACCCAGGTCTTTTACTGTAGAGGATAAAGTAACAGGACGTCCATCTAGATTAAGGTTGTATTGTAAGAGGTTTTGTGGGCAGTTTTTTGGACCAATCAGTAATACCTCCGTTTTATCTGAATTTAATAGAAGAAAATTACACGTCATCCAATATTTTATATCTTTAACACACTCTGTCATTTCAGATAATTTAGTGTTATCATCTGGTCGTGATGAAATATATAATTGAGTGTCATCAGCATAACAGTGGAAACTTATTCCATGTTTTCTTATAATATTACCAAGTGGCAGCATATAAATTGAGAATAGCAGAGGGCCTAACACAGATCCTTGCGGCACTCCATAATTTACTGACGTTATCTTTGATTTTTCCCCCATTTAAATGGACAAAATGGTAACGGTCTGATAGGTACGATCTAAACCAGCTTAATGCCTGTCCCTGTACACCAGTGTAATTTTGAAGTCGATCTAAGAGTATTTTATGATCTATAGTGTCAAACGCAGCACTAAGATCGAGTAAAACTAGTATTGAGATACAGCCTTGGTCAGAAGCTAAAAGTAAATCATTTGTAATTTAACCAGCGCAGTTTCTGTGCTATGATGTGGCCTGAATCCTGACTGAAATTTTTCATAGATATCGTTTTCTTGCAAGAAAGAGCACAATTGAGCGGACACAACTTTTTCTAGTATTTTAGACATAAATGGAAGATTTGAAATGGGTCTATAATTTGCTAGGTTATTTGGATCTAATTGTGGTTTCTTAATAAGAGGTTTTATAACTGCCAGCTTGAATGTTTTTGGAACATGTCCTAAAGATAGAGACGAGTTAATAATATTGAGAAGAGGCTCTTCACTACAGGTAACACTTCTTTCAGTAGTTTACTGGGTATTGGATCTAATAAACATGTGTTGGTTAGATGCAGTGATAAGTTTATTTAGCTCTTCCTGTCCTATAGTTGTAAAGCGCTGTAGTTGTTCTTGAGGGGCGATAATTGAGGCTGAATCATAAGACGCTGTCAAAGATTGTACATTTACAATTGTGTTTCTGATGCTTTCTATTTCTCAGCGAAGAAATTCATGAAATCATTACTATTAAGATGTAACGGAATATTTTGTTCAGGTGATGTCTGTTTATTTGTTAATCTAGCCACAGTGTTAAATAAAAACCTTGGATTGTTTTGGTTATTTTCTATTAGTTTGCGGAGATGTTCAGCCCTGGCTGCTTTTAGAGCCTTTTTATAACGTGACATACTGTCTTTCCCCACGCGATTCTAAAGACCTCTAAATTAGTTTGTTTCCATTTGCGCTCTAAGTTACGAGTTTCTCTCTTGATAACATGCGTAGCACTGTTGTACCATGGTGCTTTAATTTTCTCTCTAACCTTTTTTAATCTAATTGGTGCAACAGTTTCTAATGTACTAGAGAAAATGTTGCTCATACTGCTAGTCATTTCCTCTAGCTCATCTGTTAGTTTGGGTTCACTGAGGAGCGGAGATAGATCAGGTAAGCTATTCAAGAATCTATCTATAGTAGTTGGAAGGATTGTTCTGCCTGGTCGATAACGCGGCGCAACATGACACATTTCAGCCGTACGTAGTATGCAAGTTACCATGTAATGATCAGTGACATTATCACTTTGCGGTATAATATCTATATCGGTTGGATCGGTTCCATATGATATAATTAAATCTAGAGTATGATTAAGACGATGAGTGGGACCACTAACGTTTTGCTTGACCCCAAAGGAGTTTAATAAATCTGTAAACGCAGTCCCTAACGCATCATTTGTGTTATCAACGTGTATGTTGAAATCTCCAACAATTATTGCCTTATCGACATTGACTAATAGATCTGAGAGAAAATCTGCAAACTCTTTTAGGAAATCAGCGTAGGGCCCTGGCGGTCTATATACAGTAGCCAAGGCTAGAGATAATAGGGATTTCTTTCTTACATCTGGGAGCGTAACATTTAGCACAAGTACTTCAAACGAATTAAACCTGTGACCTGTTTTCTGAGTAACATTAAGAATATCTCTATAGATTGTTGCAACACCGCCGCCACGACCAATCAGACGGGGCTCATGCTTATAACCGTATCCTGGTGGAGTGGACTCATTAAGACCGAAATAATCATTTGGTTTAAGCCAGGTTTCAGTAAGGCAGAGTACATCGAAGCTATTATCTGTGACCATTTCATTTACAATAACCGCCTTAGGTGTAAGCGATCTAATGTTTAGAAGACCTAGCTTTAGAAATTGTTTTTGTTCACTAATATTGAGATTTTCTG
>JARPMJ010007129.1:0-45812 GCA_033366665.1 Phoxinus dragarum | reverse complement strand
AAACCATTAGCAGGAACAATAACCACGAGATGGAGAGATAAAGAGACAAAGAGAAAATGAGACATGCAGCATTATTACAGTGAACAACAATACAAGACCCATTTAACACAGTCACCAGGGACAGAGAGGATGAGAGCAGAATGACAGGTGTGTGTGTGTGTGTGTGTGTGTGTGTGTGTGTGTGTGTGTGTGTGTGCGTGCGTGCTGTAGGGTAATAGAAAAGTAGGAGAATAGAAGATGAGTGTCAAAGGTGTTCAAGAAAGTAATTATTCTCTGGACAGACATATCTCCATCCACACTGCGATTCCTGACATGCTCAAAATATGCCAGAAATGAGGAGGACGAGAACTTCACCTTTTCTTCTTCTCAAAATGAAGGTCAGATTTGGAGTTTAAAATAATAGTGAAGGTCAAATGTCACAACCATTAGCATACAGTACTGCCATTAAAAGTGTGCTTGTGGCTGCATCCTAATTCACAGCAAAATAAAGGGTAGTAAAGTCACTTTTCAAAATTACAATATTTAAAGTGATTTAATTTATTGCTTAAATTAAATATAATAAGGGGGAAAAAAGTAAACACACCATGGCTCAAAATGTAATGATAATTGTTTTTTTTAATGTCTCAATAAGGCTGAATTTATTTGATCAAAAAAACAGTGTTACAATTTAAAATAATCTTATAATCTCACAAACTACAGATAGTATGTGAATTGGGACGCTCCACAGTTTTACAGTCATAGAGGAGACCGTTTAATTCTCTGTCATAGCAAACACCTGGCACACATTAGTTAATTAGATGCAAATCACATGCAGATATGTAAATCAATTGGCAAAACTCAGTTTTTGCAGTACATGGAGTTGATATTTAGTTTTTGCCTGTCTGTTTGGTCTGGCTGTGTCCATGACAGATTAGTCAGAAAGACACAAACTCTCTTACTTTATTATTCTTTAAATCCTGTTAAATTGTCTTGACAGTTTCACACACTTCTGAATATTGAGGAGGATCAGTGGACTTTACAGACCGACCTTAAACAGGTACACACACACACACACACACACACACACACACACACACACACACACACACACACACACACACACACACACACACACACACACACACACACACACAGGTCACTAACAACAATGCTGAATGATTCAGTTGAGCTGTCAATCAGAAGTGTGTTTTGTGTCAGATTAAATTGTCATTGATTGACATCTAAACTCGTGAGATTCCTCAAGGCTGTAGGCCCGACCTCGCAGTAACCAGTGTTTACATCACAGCCAATCACAGAGCTCAAATAGTCAATCACAAAACTGCTGGATCCGTGATCACGATGCATGCCAGTTAGAAATGTGTATATATACTGTATATATATGTATATATGCTGTATATAAAAATGCAGCTTGTGAATCATAATGCAAATAATGTACACAGAATGACGATGAGTTGATGAAAGCATTGATGGTGTGTCAGCTGATGTGGATCATGACGGGTTTGAGTATTCACTTCATCACATTAACGGATGTGAACGTGGAGTTTGATCTGAGGATGAAGAGGCTCTTGAAAGCTTCTTCTCAGCTCTGCTGCAAATGTCTCGAGCTCTTAATGCAGTAATGGCTTCTCTGAGTTCCCTCCAGAAATTAGACAGGTAATTACAAACCAATGGTGTGTGTCTCTGTGTGTCTCTGTGTGTGTGTGTGTGTGTGTGTGTGTGTGTGTGTGTGTGTGTGTGTGTGTGTGTGTGTGTGTGCGCTACACGCAGAACCTTTAATTGTTTTGTGTGTGGATAAAACACTGACACAGGCTAATGAACTAAATACCAGCGTGCTGAATGCTATTATTTAACACGTCATATGTGAAACAATAAGAGTAAACAATACTGTTGCCAAACATATACCATGCTAGAAACATAATAATCACAACTATAATGAATTTACCTATTTGAAATCCACACAGCGACCCTTTTTGTTTTGTATATCAGGGTTATTAATGGTAACCTTGAAATAAAATAAATGTTAACCAAAACATAATCTAATATATAACGATAAAATGCTAATTTAGCTTTACTTGATGTACTAAAATAACTAAAACTACAGCTGAAATCAAAATTAATACAAACTATATTAAAACACAATAACTAAAAAAAAAATCATAAAAAATCAAAATGAAACCAGAAAAAATATCAAATAAAAACTCATTTTAAATATTGATAAAAATCTATTATAAAATATCAATAGTATCTTTTAGTATCTTAATAATAAATTATAGTAAAATATCACTATATACTGTGTTGTTTTTAGTATCACTGAGATACTATTTATATTTTTTTTCCTGGAAATTATTGATATAATTAATGAATTAATTTCAGTAATGTAATTATAACAAAACAATTAAAATGTTACCTATTTTTAAACCCATAATATTATAAATTCATATTGCTATTGCCTGTTTTTCTTTACATTTCCATAATCTATGTCAGATTATTTTAATATGAGTGCAAAAAGTTAACATAAGAACATTTTCATATCAGTTTCTGAGATGAAATCCATGGAATTTAGGATCAAATCCAATCCACGTTTTATCAGCGAGGATTGACTAAATGTCCTGTAAGCTCTTGCTTGTTGTGATAAAATCTGATTAGAATAATTTATTATTTACAAATTATCATATTTGAGCATATTTTTATTGCTTTGAATGCTTGGAAATAGCATGAGGGAAACACTAGACTAGAGATATTCTTAAAATATTCCTCTCCATCTCCAGCCTCCAGACTAAGACTTGCTCAAGGTTTCTGTGTTTGTTTCTGTCTGACCTCTGACCTTTGCTCACAGTTCAACAGGCTTTAGAATCGGCCTGAGATTGCATGACCTCCCCTTAGACCTGGAGGTCGAAAAACATTTCTGGTACTCAAACCACAGCAAACAAATAATCACAGGGTCAAATGTGTGCCATCTGACCCGAAACACACTGTAATATTGTCTTGACACGTGTTGCCGAATTGTGTGTGTGTGTGTGTGTGTGTGTGTAAATATTGGTTTAACAGCTCTGTACGTGGTATCCTGACTGTACATGATCTTGTTTAAGTTAAAGATAATTTCGACAGCTGTAAATGAGCCGGTGACCTTGAGTTTAGATGACAGCAGGAAAGTGGTTTGAGAGTGTAATGCAATTAACCTTTGACCTCAAACAAAAGCACAAACACACTATCTAAAGAAACACGAGGTCATTCCAGGCCTCAATCTTTTGTCTTCCGGACGGCGATTCTTCCTGTTTTGTTGCCATGGTAACTTCCAATAATTCAATCAGGCCTGTCGGCTAATGAGAAGCGACCGATTCATGCGTGACACCAAAATTAAAATAATCCTCAAAAACGCCTCTCGTTCCACTTCCAAACGTTGATCTGCCAGATGAGGAGCATTTTTCCTCCTAATTAACGGCGAGAAAGGGTTTAAAGTCGGGGAGGATTCTGCTGTCGTTGTGTAACGAAAATAATTAATGTTCTCGAAAGACACGCCGGAGGAATGAAGATGTCATTTCTCTCTCTAATGATCAGCTGAAGTCATGCTCTGTCGCTTTAATACGGATTAAAAAAAGAAAAGACAGAGGCTGCTTACAATCTGCCTTCTAACCAAATGTAACCTCAGGAGTGAGAAATTAATATTTTGAATGTTATACATAGACTGCAGAAGTGTGTTTGTCTTGAGTTTCTTAAGTGTTTGATGTCTCGCAGTTCTTCTCTATATCAGTGTCAGTGTTTCTGAGCTCCTGAAACGCCCCCATTGTAGTCTTGAGTTTCTTCCGGGAACGAATAGGTCACAATATTCCTCATTTAAATAATTAATATGCAGAATAAAGGGGGCGGAGCCTGGTTGAGTTAGTTAGTAGTGTGTTAAACTGGCGGTTATTTTAATGAGTGGGACATTTCCCAAACACACTCGAAGCGCTCGACCAATCACAACACACTGCTCCAGTCGACCCATCAGACCATAGTGTGCTTTTCAGAAGGAGGGGCTTCATAGAGACAGGAACTAAACTGAGGCAATGGCTGTGTCCGAAATCGCCCCTATACCCTTAAATAGGGCACTATTTGAGGGAACAGCCATTTGTAGTGTCCAAAACCATAGTGGACTTTATCGAGTGCACTCATTCAATCCCACAATGCACCGCAATAACGTGTATTCTCAACGGCTAGAATATTAATATTGCGGTTAGGCGTAATATCATACATGTATTGGCCTAAATTCCTTTAATTGATTATTAAATCATTTAATTGCGGTTTATACATGATAGTTTCGATGATAGAGTTCGTCTAAGGCAGTGTAACGGTTTAATGATCGACAGCATAATAGAGCGAGCTTAGGTGATAACTAAGCTAATATTTAAGTACTACAATAGTAATTTCTTGCTAGAAATGACATCAGAAGTTGAACATTTTGGCCAAAAATTTACATTTAAGATGCCATGGAAAGTACAGGATTGTGGGATATCAAAGGTAGTGAAGGATGCATCTATGCTGCCTTCAAATATCGATCAGATGAAGGGATCTCAGGAGACGTGGAAGTGAAGCTAACATTGGATTCGGACGTGATGCTTTCCTACCTAGAAAGGCATCCTCTGAAGGAAGCATTTGGGAAGAGATGAGCAGGAACATCATCTGAAATCCTAATAAATCATCTTTCCATTGATGTGTGGTTTGTTAGGATAGGACAATATTTGGTCGAGATCATCTGAGGGAGCAAAAAAATCGAAACATTGAGAAAATCTTCTTTAAAGTTGTGCATTTATGTTCACGATTGTGCTGCATTCACTCACAAAAATACATGTTTTATATATTTACGGTAGGAAATTTACTAAATGTCTTCATGGAACATGATCTTTACTTAATATCCGAATGATTTTTGGCATAAAAGAAAAATTTATAATTTTGACCCATACAATGTATAGTTGGCTATTGCCACAGATATACCAGTGCGGCTCCAGACTGGTTTTGTGATCCAGGGTCACACATGTGAAAAATAATGTATTTTTTAATATCCAAGCAGGAAAACCTATTCTAGTAGAGCCCAAAAACAACATCAAGACATTGAAAAAGGGCATAAAATGGCTTCTTTAAAAGTTTTAACTTAATCTGCTGTCTCAATACATACAGAAGATGCTTATAAAACAGTAGATGCATCACAACGAATGCAAAAATATGTCTGTGTGTGAGCGAAACGTTCAAAGGTTGTATTGTGTTTAGAGGGAGCCGGTCGCTGCGGACGTGTGTATAATTGCGGGTCTCTGACAGCATTTTAATACAGTACAGTGTCTAAATGACCGTGTCTTCAGAGACGCCCCCTCGCTTGTGTCTCGCCGTCTCTAGTGAGGTGAAACTGTGCTGCTAGAAGAGATGCGTTTCTTTTCTGTCTCGTCAGACTCGGTCGGAGTTAATTAAGCTTTAAATCTTGTTTAACACAAATGAATTATTCATATGCCAATTTACAGTGGATGGACTTTAAATTCATACAACTGCAGGTCGGGAGTGTGTGTGACTGTGCTTTTCCTCATGCTGCTTTCCATTCAACTCAGACAATGAGAACGTCTACTTGGAAAGGGCAACACAAACTTTAAAACTTTATCATTTCTATAGTGCTTTATACAATACAGACTGTTAATAAGCAGCTTTACAGAAATAAAAAGGAAAATAACATAAGTTCATCAATTATTAAACAATTTTGAATCCGCTGTAAAGCAGCCCTACAGAAATCAATGTCATTATTCAGTTCAAGTTATGTTTTCATACGATCAAAGTCAAACTGATGATATTACTGAATATTAAGTGTCTTTTATAACCCAAAGGTGACAGTGGCAAGGAACCCAAAATCCAAGCATGATTTCACTGATAAATAAAAAAAAAGTACCATGATATTATACATCACTGTACTATAGTATGTTCACTTGTGTATAAGTTTATGTGTTGATTCCCGGTTTTCTTGTATTTTTAATGAAATATGTAAGCAAAAGGACTAGAGGCTATTATCTCTTCTCATTTTGACACGCTTCACCGCAAAAAAAATCTTACTTGGTATTTATTTTAAGACAACTTGGTCTTGTTTTCCAGTACAAATATCAAAACATGCGTAATGCAAGATACATTTACTTAATATCTAGTTTAATTTAGCATCTCAAGTCTTGTTTCTGCTTTAAACAAGAAAAATATATCTGAAACTGTACTTCACCGATGGCAAAATGGGCTTTCAATAAAACTTAGCTGCTTATATGCAGTAGAAAGGCTACTTTTTTTTTTTTTTTTGAGCTACTTGACTAGACAAATCAAAGAAAAAATACTGTTGGTTTCCCTTTTTCCAAATAGGTACAGTAGGAAAACTTCAACACCCATGATGCACTGGGCATGTTGGCGTGTGCGAGGCCACGCCCACCAGTCTGCTATGGAAACGCTTACCGCCTTGCTTTAGTAGGAAATACTTCTTAGCAAAATTTTTGTCATAATGGTGTCGACTTGTGTTGTTCTCGGGTGCAAGAATTCAAAGAGTAATGGTTTAGCGTGACGTGAGTGAGATACTTTCGGTTCCAGTGAAGGATTCAGCGTGTTGTTGACAGCGGCTAAAGGCCACAAAGAATCGTAAATACAGAGAGAAAACCTCTGTGTTTGTAGTTACAATTTTAAACCGGAGAGAACGAGTGGCCATTGCCGACAATGTAAAAATACAAAGCGTCATGGGCCAAGTTACACTTTAATTCAAAGGGAAAACCAGTTTATTTTTCTAATCCTATTAGCAGATATTTTTTCTTGTTTTCAGCAGAAACTGGAAGATTTTCCCGAAAACAAGACTTAATATCTTAAGTAATGTTATATATCTTGATTTAAGAATGTTTCGATATGAACCGGACAACAAGACACTATTTTTTTGCTTTCTTCTTCTGTTAATGTCTTATCACACTCACCTTGCCTACATGTCTCTCTCAGTTTCTCAGGTGCTCACATCTGTCCTGAGGCGAGGAAACCCGAATAAGTTGGCAAAACTCAAAACATTTAAGGCAATCAATTGCCTCAAATCTTTTAAGTTATGAAATTCAAAGTTTAAGTAAGCAGAACTAGCAGATTTTTATTTTTGTACTTAAACATTTTAATTGTTCTTAACTTGAAATGTTTGAGTACACTGATTACAATTAACTTAAAACTTTCATATAATCTCGACGTCAACACTTATATTAGTATAAACTAAGCTAAGCTAGCTTTAACAAGCTAATCTGCTAACATACTAATTTGTTAACATATTAGCAATAGTATGTTATACAGAAGCACTTGCTGTGTGAATGCATCAATATAAAGTTATTATTTGCTCTCAGATCAAGATCATGCTCCACTTGTCACCATGATGGTAACTATCCTAAAACCAACAGAACTTCTTATAAATTAGCATAACATCTCTCACTTAACATTAATATTGCACAAAAAAACCCATTATATTACACTTAATTTTAGCATTTACTCTTCGTTTCGAGTGCCATCGGCAAAGCATGCTGGGAAATAGACATCCCAGCCGTTTCAGTGAAACTTAAGTTCGTCTAGAGATATAATGAAGAAATAATTTCATAAAACTCACAATGAAACAGTTCAGTTTACTTAAAATATATCAGTTCTGTGAACTTGAAAGAAAAAGAAAGTGCTAAATACTCATAAAAGTTCAGTTGACTGAGCTAATTAGTTCAATTTAAGTTTGTCCTACTCAAACCAATTAAGTATTTTGAGCGTAAGGGTTTGTTCGCTCTGTTTTTGTTATGGTTTGCAGGTCTTATTTGTTCTTGTTTTTTTAATATCATCTTTTCAAAGTCATCCTTTATATCCATCTCTGTTTAAGTAATCTTTAAATAACTAATTTATGTAGTCAAAAAAAAAACAAAAAACTCTAAAGCCGCTAAAAGGATCTAGAACCGCCCATGGCTTATGCAAAAATGGCCTAATTGACTAACTGTGCTGACGGAGGTTTATTAGCTGAGCCTCAGAGAAGCCTTTAATCATATTTGAACAGGACTAGACTTCCCTGTGGAGGTTTGGAAAAATTTAGTTTTTCTGAAGTATGTTGAAGTTTCGATCCAATCCTAATCAAACACGTCTTACAAATGAAGGTACAAACGAGCTTCTGTTATTCGTCTAACTCATGCGTCCTCTGAGAAATCTGATCTTGTTCTCATAGGAATGACTGCAATTATGGTATGTTTATTTTTTTACACAACATTTCTTGTTTATTAATATTCCAGGTCCACATTCAAGCTGTTCGCAAGCTTTCGAGGTAAAACAACAGTTGGTGTTTCGAGTACTGCTGGCATCACATCTGATGTGAGAGAGACTCGATAGCAAGAGCGCTATGAGGTGTGAGCCTCATATTAATTACTAAAGCATATTTTAGTGTGTTCGGTGATCTATATCTGACTGGACCATCATCCACAACACCATGTCGAGAATAAGATTGTTAAAATGGGTCAGATGTTTTATGAATATGACATTCAGCTTTAGATGTTTTGAAGCAGTAAAACATTTCTAAACTTTAGTGATTTACACTATAGCATCTGTGTTGGGATTGGACAGATTTGTACTTATCTTCTTTTTTCAGTTGGTGGGATTGGTGCAAACATGACAGATAAACAGTAATTTTCTGGTTGGATGAGTTGAACAACTGACTCGGGTCATGCAGAAATAATCATTTCGATCATTATGTGTTTCTTTTCAGATGAGGAACAGTGATGTGTGTGTGTGTGTGTTGATGGGGAGAGATTGAATTCAGATCTGTTCTACTGCGGCACAAGAGATTCACATGTGAGAGCGGTGACGTTATTTCTGTGTGTGTGTGTGTGTCAGGACTCTGCTGATGTAATTTAGTTTCATTCCTCTGTTCATATGGTGCTTTATCTGTCTCTGGATCTTCATAGTTCTCGTCTCTTTTTCCCCAATCCGTTTGCTCGCTGTTCTTGCTGTTCATCTTATTTGTGTGTTTCTGCAGTCACACACACACACACACACACACACACACACACACACATTCTTGTACATCTATCTTTATGAGGACATTCATTTGACACAATGCAATCTCTAGCAGTTTACCCGAACCTTACCCATCACAACTAAGTGCCGATCCCGAACCCTTACCCTAAACCTCCCCTTAACCTCATTATAACCTTATCCCTAAAACCAAGTCTTGGCCCTCAAACAGGCCTTTAAAGGAGTCTCAGAAACTGAGGACCGGCCAAAATGTCCTCACTTTACTCTCTTTGTCCTCACGCCAATGGTCTAACACTCAAACTGGTCCTCACAAAGATAGTTGTACAAGTACACACACGTACACACACACACACACACACTAAATTGATATGTTTATATGTACACAGTGTCAAAACACACAAACGAACATGTACTCAAACAGACCACACACTCATTATTGGTGTAAACTCTCTCTCCCTCATTCATCCATATTTCAGGGTTTGTACTGCGGCGAGAGAAAATGATGGAGGGGAAAGTGTGTGTACGCAGCCGTTTGCTTAAACGCTGTTTCTGTCTGTGGATGAACAGCTGAGACCAATTACCCGTCCAGAGGAGCCGTTCCTGAGACACACCGAGGCGTCAGATCATCTCTCGCGGGGTGAGGCATGCAAGACAGTTCACAGCTCATTAAATAATGAGAAAATCATTGCAAAGTATTATTTAACTGCGTGATTTAAAGTACAACAACTGGATGTTAAACAGCCATGCATCTTTATTGCTCATCTTAAATTGTTATGTCAGCTCTTTAGACTATAATGGTTTGAATAAGCAGCAGTTCTGTTACAAATCCTGTCTTGCTGTCTACATAGGCAACTCGCTTCTAAGACAACATCCTAACTAACTGAACCCTTATAAGTGTCCGATAAAAAGCACTCTACATAGACAGCAACTCAACACACATAAGCTATAGCCCCTTTCACACAGTGCGTTGATCCCGGGAAATTGCCGTAGTGCCTCCTGTGTGAACGCAAACGTCCCTGGATTGATGCCGGGATCGATCCCGGGTTGGGGACCTAGTAACATTGCCGGTATCAGTCCCGAAACGCGCTCTGTGTGAACAAAAGCCGTAATCAATGCCGTAAGGTGTGTGTCGTAGTGATAACGCTGAAGCTGGGATCGTTCGCCAGCTAGTGAAACGGTACATAATTTGTTTATGATCCAATCAGAAACAAAATGCACTAGTGAGAGAAAAATCGCTGCTCATAAGCAAACTTTAAACGCTGGAGACATCGATGTCTTTACGGGATATTTACGGGTTGTGTGTTAACACACACACAGATTCCAGGAGAATTACTGGCAGTGTAAATGAACCAAAATCAAACAATCCCAGGACAAATCCCGGATCACATTATCCGTGCATTTTCCAGAAATCTCTGTGTGACGGGGGCTTTAGTCAAGTCAAGTCATCTTTATTTATATAGCGCTTTTTACAATACAGATTGTATCAAAGCAGCTTCACAGTGATAACATGAAAATAATACAAAAAATAATTTCATCATCGTCCACCTTTAAGGCAGATCTATAATATTGTTGAATATTAAATGGCTTTAGTCTCATTTCGAAGGCTGCGTCCTCCGGAGGTCGCATTTGTCGGCTGCATACGTCATCAAGGATGTCTCATTTCAGAAAAGTAACCAACAAAAACCCATTATTCCTCGTGAAGCGTAAGAAGTTGTAATTTCTGGAATTTCTTGTAATGTAATGGTTTCTTTACTGAAATGACTCAATGACAATGTCGCTCCGTTCCCACAGCTCTCAGCCCCGCTCTGCTTGCCACAGTATTTCATTTAAATAAATGAAAAGCCCCTCACGGACGACTGCCACACACACACACACACACACACACACACACACACACACACACACACACACACACACACACACACACACACACACACACATAACACCGTTCTCATGGCTCTCTGCCTCGACCTGCTTGCCACACTGATCGGTCCTTAACTCAATCGGCTTGCAATCACATCATTCTCTATAGGCCACAGCTGATTGGTTCCTGCTGTATCAGTAGCCAATGAGCTCGCTGCTCAACCTTCAAACACTGCTCAGCATTTTCTGTTGCAGTTTTCAATGCGCTTTCAGAAAGCTTTTCCAGCTCCACATGTATAGATCTGCTACGGTTTTTCATGTACGCTATATTGTACAGCAGCAGCATGTCTTACTCACAGCAGTGTGTTGTGTGTGTATTAGCAGTAGCAAGTCTCATACTACAGCAATAACATCAGCAGCAGTTTAGCAGATCTATTCCATCAAGACCAAACATATTCATTGCCATGAAACACAGAAATGCATTTACTCAGCTTTTCTCTAGATGGACTGATTTGCCATTTTGGATGATATTTTATATCTAAATGTTGACTGAAATAAATACAATATTTTAGAAAAATCTTCAGAATTCTCTATTGAAGGTTACATATGATACTGCTTTATAATCTAGTAAGCGTCTTTGCATTGGGAGAGTGTTCATAGTGCAGTTAAAGTGCTGTCAGAATGACATTCCCTCTCGTAATCTTAGAGGAGTGTCAGTCGTCTCAGTTATTTGCATTTCTGCTATGAGCGGTCGAGCATCTTCAGCAAGAAGAAGAGGAACGCAGTAAATTACACAAAAGGCAGGATGTAGTTATGGGTCGTTTGGTCCTCGCAGGCCTCCTTATCAGAGCAACCAGACACGCTATATTCAAGAAAGCTTTTGCTTACACTATTTGTGCATTTCTGAACGCATTAATGACATTAACGCATTCATACATTTCCTTTTAACAGACATGTGACTGCATGAGTTTTATGTTCAGAGTCAGAGAAAAGCAGAAGAAACGCCTTCAAATGAGAGATTTTCACCACAGCGTTTTGCTGGCTGTTTCATTCATCCAATGTTTTTTTTCTACATTAGCCTGCATGAACTAACAATGAACAATACTTCTACAACAATGTTCATTTCAACATTTACATTTTTAAAATCAAATGTTGTATTTGTTATGATGGCTTATTGTTTACTAAAAAACAAGTTTACTGAATGCTTAAAACAAGAAAACGCATCTGCTAATGTGGTCAGAAAATATTGTTTTACCTTTTTGAATTAAGTTTATTGATAAATACGAGAATTTTTTTTTTTTGCTAATTCATTGTTAAAAGAGAGTTAGAGGACGGTATGTCAAACGTGTCCCGTCAGTGATAGCTAATAAAACACACTGACAGACTCATTTAAATGTTTTTCTAGAAGCGTTCGAAGCACAAGTCATTATTTGTAGTTATGTAACATTATTAAAAAGTAGTTACCTCTTTTCATGTTTATTTTTTTAAGTGTATTTTGAAAATCAGGTGATTTTTATGTTATTCTGCTCTGTTATTTTTATTTATTTTGGTATTAAGCAAACTATTTTTAAATATTTAAAAACGTTTTTTTCTCGCTCTTTTAAAATGAGTTCATTTGAGCTAAACTGCAAAAAAATGACTCATGATTAAGACATCACAACCATGACTTCATTAACATATGTAGACTTCTTAAAGGTACAGCTTGTGTAATACTAAAAGCCTGCTAAAGAGTACAATAAAGAAAAACTAAACTGGGACATTTGTGGTGCGAGAAGAAAGCTTGACTGAGATTATAAGTGGACATATAATGAGTGCATGTCGAATCGACTGCAGATCTTCAACCCTGTGCCGCGGACTGTTGGTTAAAGACACTGTGATTTCAAGCGTTCTGTCCACAATGTGAAGTGACAGCCAGATCTGGAGGGTCAGACCACAGCTGAGGGTGAGCAGAAGAGGTGGACGCTTTATTGATCTGAGCGACATGCAGGATTTCTCTCTGCAGAGCTTCAGGCGTATGATTGACAGCTCAGCCAGACATCTGATTTCCGTGAAGAAGCTGTGTGCTTTCAGCCCGCTTTCACACTACTTACAGTATGTCCGTTTGAGACTAAGAAACTTAGACCAGCTAGGGCTTGAAATGGATCTGGGGTTTGGTACGTGTGAACTCATACGGTTCACATTTCATATGAAACCAATCTAATGTGCATAAGATAATCGCTATTGATGATGCATAATTTGCACATGCATTATATATGCACATGCATGCTTCACATTTCATTTAATGCTGCAATTATCTGTGAAATTTACTAGCAATTTAAAGTGAAAAAAAAGTAAATCCTGCACACAAATATTGTGTGATGTGTGCGAAAGATTTTACAACGTCATCAAATGCAGCTTAATGCTTCAGTTATTTTAAAAGTGCATTCAGAAAACCTTTGAAAGCATTACAGCTTCTTCATGAAGATTCCCTTCTGTTGTTTTGTCTAGGTGTGCTCATTTTTGAATAAATATAAAAACAGCGAGAGATAGAGAGCGTACTTTGTAGAGGCCATTGGTGGGAAAAGAGGAGTCCAAAAGAGAGAGAGAGAGCCATTATACATAATGCATGTCAGACCCGAACCCCTCAGAAGATCACAACCTGAGTGTGAATATTGAGAGAGAAAGAATCTGTGAAGCTCTTATGCCTCCTTTCCTCTGAAAAGGAAGTTCTTTCTTCCCATCCCTTCCTCTTTCTAAAGTGTTTAACAGTAAAGGCCATATGGATTGAGATATGACAGTCTCTGTCACACGCTGGGTGACGGCGGTGGGCTTCTAGAGTCCAGCGCTGATCCTGTGAGCTCATAATCCAGAACATGTTCATCACTCTTATGATAGATGAAATAAGCTCTAGGTGGACATATTGTGACACATTACAGAAGAAAAGGTTCTGAATCCTAACGTTTCTGTCAGGAGCTTCATATTTAGAACCTTTTAGGGATTCCATCATGGGGAATTATTATATTATTATTATTATTATAATTAAATCTTAGGAATTAAACTGCTAGTAAACCCACACTGTAAAAAATAATCCTGTAAAAAAAACGATAAACTACTGGCAGCTCCGGTTGCAAGCATCATACCGTAAAAATACGGTGTGTTACTGTTTTTTAAAATTAATAGCTAAATACCGTTTTGTCAGCTACAGCTATATGCTATTAAATTACAGTTTTTTACTGTAGCTGACAAAATGGTATTTAGCTGTTAATTAAAAAAACAGTAACATACCGTATTTTTACGGTATGATGCTGGCAACCACAGCTGCCAGTAGTTTGCCATTTTTTTACAGGATTATTTTTTACAATGCATTAAACATGAAAGTATTATAGTACTCAATAGAACCTTTTTTTTTTAGCATAAAGCGTTCTTTAAAATTGAGTCAAGAACCTTAGAGATCTACATAGAACCCTAATGATCCTTCTTTCTAAGAGAGTGTATTGTACGTACAGAAAAACACATACTATATATGGGTATGTGTGTAAAATCCTAACATTTGCAATTGATTTTATTACATTTTTGACAGTTTAAAATATATTGAATATATTGATATCATTAACATCAGCTCTCTCCAGCACTGGAAAGCTTTTCTGATATTAACTCAGGTCCTAAAGCTCTTGCCTGATCATAACCCTTCTTTTTCCAGTGATATTCCTCTGGCCTTTTCTCTTTTGTAATGTCTCTCAGCCATCTCTCTTTCTACACTCTTCAAATCTCCCTCTTGCTCACTCACTCTCTCTCCTCCCCCATCATGAGTGGACACGCCCCCTGCTGCTGATTGGCTCACTCTCTCCTCCCCCATCATGACTGGACACGCCCCCTGCTGCTAATTGGCTCACTCTCTCTTCTCCCCCATCATGAGTGGATACGCCCCCCTGCTTATTGGCTCATTCTATCCTCCCCCATCATGAGTGGACACGCCCCCTGCTGCTGATTGGCTCACTCTCTCTTCTCCCCCATCATGAGTGGATACCCCCCCCTGCTTATTGGCTCATTCTCTCCTCCCCCATCATGAGTGGATACGCCCCCCTGCTTATTGGCTCATTCTATCCTCCCCCATCATGAGTGGACACGCCCCCTGCTGCTGATTGGCTCCCTCTCTGCCATCCCCCAACATGAGACTGATTGATTGCAGGTAGAAACTGTGTGGAATGGTTATTTGGAGTGATATGAATGAGGAGAGGGAACATCATGCCTCCTGATTTCAGAAGAAAGTCGAGTGATTGTTTACACTCTCAGTGTCAGGAGGAGCTCAGGCCTACTCCATGTGTGTGTTTGTGTGCATCTGATTGTGTGAGTGTGTGAGTGTCTGATTTTGTCCAATTATTCCCTCCCTGCGGATGTTCCTATAATGGCCATCAGACACAGGAAGAGACCCGGCGCGATCAGATAAAACAAACAACACACACACACACACACACACACACACACACACACACACCTGTTTATCATCGCAAACACTCTAATCATCTTCTCTGCAGTGCTCAAAATATTTTATTTCATTGGTTTCAATCAATCAGTAGTTGCATTTGATCATATTTCTCTGTCTTTTGCTTTGTTAATTCAGCTTTTCCTTGCTTTAGTCTTTTTGTAGCTTATTTTTTGGCACTATTTACCATGAAGCTGCTTTGAAACAGGATCTATTGTGAAATGGCAGCATACAAAAGTAACAATCACTGTAGGTTCTATAGTGTTCTGTTTTTTTTTTTAGCTATTTTTCCACAAAAGATTTTCTCACAATTTTTTTTACCACAAATTATTTCTTTGTCTTGTTTTTCAGTAAAACATTATAACATTCTTCAAGCAAGATACATGTAATTGAGAAGTGATATAAGATATGAAGTCCTGTTTTCTAAAAAATTTAGTTAAGTGACAAAAAAACAACAAACAACCCATTTGTTTCCCCTTTGAATTAAGTGTATTTTTCTGACCACACTGGCAGATTTTTCTTTCAAGTATAAAGTCACTTAATTTTGATACATTTTTCAGACAACAAAACTTAATACCTGAAGTAATTTTGCTTCTTGAGAAAATTAGATATTTATACCGTAAAACAATTCCTGCATTTCTGCAAACCCTGATACTTCCAGGTCAATAACCCTGATATTGCTGATATTTATTTATTCGCTGCTCGCTGAGCTTTTAAGTGTTTGTTTGACCATGAAGCAAATCTCCTTTCCACTCGCACATCCGGCTCACTCTCCCTTATTAAAGTCCTTGACTCGAGTGCAAAATATAGGTGTTTTTTAATGTGTAGCTTTGATCCTCAAAGATCAAAGTTCCTCTTCAATATCCGTGTAGTTGACAATAACATGTGCGTGATGAGCTTTTCAAGATGTTAGGTTAACATTTTTATGAATGCAAAAAATACCTTTAAGCTTTTTGCAGTTCACATAAATGTTATGCAGCAGGGTTAATATAGTTAACTAAAAGAAAACAAACAAACACTTAAAATAAAAGTAAACTGAAATAAAATATTAAAAAATAATAATTTTAATAAAACTATAGTATCTCAATTATACTAAAATAACACTGGCATGCAGTGCGACATGACATTTTTGTAAAGTACAAATATACTTCATGCAGTCTCTCGATTAATATAAACTCATAAAACGGCTTGTATAATGATTATAAAACAATTACAATAATTTTTTTAAACCGCTTTAGATTGAGTATAGCATATCACACTGCATTACATTGATTTGGTCTTATTAAATCATATGTTTAGCTCAATAAACTAGTTAATGTTATCTAATGAAGCTACCAGACAAAACATCATGTAGTAGATGTTCAAAATGTCCATCTCACTCTTTTGCATTCAATAAAAGTGAAGGATGACATTGACTGTCAACTAAGGCTTTCAAGAAAGAAAAAAAGAACAGTTTAATTTCTCATTGCATCTTCGTTTGTTTTCCACAGAATGAAAGTCATATGCATGATTACATACAGTATGCAGTCCACATACTTTTGACCATGTAGTGCATCAAGCCACACCTCTCTAATTGTGTGTGTGTGTGTGTGTGTGTGTGTGTGTGTGTGTGTTGACGTGAGGGTAAAACTCTTCTACCACTTGTTGCTGAAGTTGCGCGTGTCAGTTTCATGAAGCCCCTTCACTCACCAGATGTAGAGCACGAGCTCTCCCGATGTCTGACGAAGGCGAGGGTCTCCGTGCCTCCTCTTCCTCCCTCTCCTCTTCCTCCTCCTCCTCCTCTCCCGCTTCTGCCGGCCAGACTCCTCTCCCTCAGCCGCCAGGACCCCTGAAGCGGCGGGCATCTGCTCCACATCCACGCACCGACCACCCGCACACCCGATCCAGAGACGCGTCTCCCCGCGGTCCGCTGGAGTTGATCATCAGGCGCTCGCCGGCGCGTCCCGGGCGATGCAGCGGCGCGTCTCCAGTGCGCGACGGTCTCCAGAACCGCGGACAGCGACCCGAGCATGAGACGCGCAGCCCGGAGGAGGTGATCGAGACCCCGCAGAGCTGCGCTCCACCGCACGCGTGAGTCAAACCCTCAGTCTGAGGGACTTTATAACATCTTATTACACAGGGCAGGAATATAGACACGGGCAGATGGAAAATGTTCGTCAGGTAACCTAAAACTGCTTTATCTGGTCTATCTTTCAATTAACTGCACGTTTTGTTGTTGTTGTGCAAGTCAAAACTTTCATTTAATATGACCGAATCAACTTGCTTATAATTTCGACAGTCATTTTTAATAAAAATTAGTCTTTAATGTAAGAACAGCATATTTTCACTTGTAGAATAAACTTGGCCTAATATTTACAGTGGGATCGACTTGCAAAAAACTTAATACGTTTATTAATCACTTGTGTAATTTGCTCTACTTTCTGTTCATCATGCATTTTTAAATTAATTAATTTATAATATATTTATACTATATACATATATTTATAATAACATTGATAATTTGTTATTAATAATATTTCTTTGCGTCATATTTCTTGTATTTTATATACATTTATAAGGTATTTAATGTTATTGTATAGTTATAAAAAATGTCATTGTCAGTGGTGTTCTCTGGGCATTAATTAAGAATCACCTCAGTGTTTGTAGTGTCACACTATTTTCTGACTGATTTAGCTAGGATTTCTGATCTGATTTCGAAGGTGTTATGATGGAGAGGTTATAATGGTTTCCTGATTGGCGCTCTCCAGTATGATGCGCATGCGCTGATCATCATCTTTGCGCTCCTTTGAGTTGGTGCAAAAAAATCAGGCCGCGAATCACCACGATACAGTAGGTCTTTAAATATTGATGTCTGACGGTATATTGATGTTTAGCCGATAATTGCCTGAAAGTGTGTGTGAGGTTGAAAGAAAGAGAGAAATGGTTTGTAGTTTTGGTTCTGGACTGGTCTCAAGACACTGCATCTGAGATGAAAACAATAATAACCTGCCAAAATATTCCAGACAAGCTGGCTGTGTCATCATCTGATCCGCTCCAGCGGTAATGATACTGCAGGCAGAATCAGATCTTCATTAATCTCCATGTCAATCTCCAGATGAGACTCGACTTGAACATGACTGAGTTATTTTCCAAAGGCTTCCCCCAAATATAAGGATTCTGTCCTCATTTACGCACCTTTATGTCCATATAAAGCTGCAGGACGGTCTGTCTTGGAACAAAAAAGAAGAAATTGAAAAATGTTCTGATTTTCCTATAGCTTACTCTGAGAGAGTTTTTACGCTCCATAAAGTTCATAACAGTATCTGAGGTGCCAGGTTTGGGTTGATGTCTTTTATTTTGAATTTTTTTGTTTCAGTTTACGTCACTTGGTACAGGTGCATATTACCTGTTAGTTTGCGTGTGGTTAGCATGTAGGAAGAGGGTAGCTGGGACGCTCACTTTCTGTTGACCGTTTTCATTTAATTTATTTTTATTTTATTTCATTGCTTTTTGCTTACTTTACCGTCACCTTCATCATGTGTCTGTTCGCTTCAATGTTACAATAAATCACCTAAACTGTGCAGTGGAAACGCGTAATCTTTTACTGGCTGCCGCTATAGTATCCATACGACTTATTCAGTACAGTCTTCTGAAGTCTTTGTGTGAAAAACAGACCAAAACTGCTTTTTGTACTTTTGTGAGCTTGTCCTTGGTCCCTGTGTACTTTCATTGTGTGGAAAAGAGTTGTGGGAAAATTAAGGATATACAATTTTGTGAGAATGAGAGTAATATTTCATTTTGGGTGAATTGTCTCTTTAAATGTGTAGCTTTTATAACATGGACACAAATCATATGACAATATAATTGTATAACAGAGTAACAATCAGTAATAGATACAAAAAAACAACAATAACAAAAATAGTTAGGGAGACAATGATAATAATCATAATCATAATCATATCAGAAGTAAAAAAAAGATAGGCCTATTAAAAAAACAGTTTTCTTCGCTTTTGTATTTTCCGATACAGAGAGCTTTACAAAATATTGTTGAAACTTGTTGAGAAATGCCTTAAAATATGGTTTAGAATGTGCAGTTATGTATGTGAAACTTCATAAGACCTTCATGTTATGCACTTCAAGTTTTGTAAGTGCTCACTTATTTATAATAATTTCTCCACATTTCAGATTGGTTAGATAAGCCACATCCATCTACAAATGCATTCTTATCAATAAAAGCTGTGATGTAAGTAAATTGCAGATAGATATTGTTAAAAATGGTTCAGTTTGATACAAAATGGACTATATAATCAGCTAATTATGTATTTCTATCCTTAGATGATTGTACGGGTAGATTAGCAACATGTCGAAGTTCAGATTGAATTGGTGTCTCGTGTGCTTTACATCAGAAGTTCACTATGTAGGGTGTATAGAAGGGAGCGGAGCTGCTCATGTGTGTGTGTGTGTGTTTTATGTATCATTATTTATATACTTATTCGTGTTTATTAATGTTTTAAAACTCTGGTCACGTCCTGTTCACCACGCTTCCTCTTCCTCATTTTTTCTCTTCATTTTCCCCCCAGCATAAAATATCAACAGAACCTCCATCATTTCAAAGCGTTTGTAAAGAGGGTCATCACTTCTTTTATCTCAGTCTTTCCGCTCCGCTTCATCTGTCTCACTTCTCCGGCTTGTAGTCTTCCTCTCTCTCATTGTGATTCCAGCTGGTCCTTTCATTCTGTGTGCTGATGAGGAGCAAAAGCTTCATCTCTATGCAAGAGAGAAATGAGAGGTGATCTACACAGTAGGATGAAAGGATAGAAAAAAAGTCAGCATATTATTCTTTCTCTGTGAGTGTGTGTCCGTCGAGATAATCCACATTTTCTCCATATGGATGGGCTCATAAATCATTCCCTGTTTAAACTTTACTCGGATTAATCCTAAACTGTCAGATCAGACTCAAGCACATCATATAGTCATTAAAGCAGATGTGTGTTATGCAGGCTTTCTCCTGTGCCAGTGTGATGTTCACTGCATTGGTAGTTTGACTTCCTGACGATGCTTTTAAAACATTGCTCTGTTTGTTTAAGCAGCCCGCAAGTCAGTGGAGTGAGTTTGAACCTGTTTGGGAGAACAATGGCAGACTCAGTTAAGAGGATCCGTCATGCGAATCATTTTTTATTCTGCTAAAATGTAAGTATGTAAATCAATAGCTATGTTTACATGGACACCTTTTGTTTCAATCGGAATGAAATTATTCTGATTGATAAATCCGAACATTTGTGTTTACACGTGAAACTCGAAAAATGTGAATATCGTGCAAAAGTTCATTTTTTCGCTGCATCGAGGCAGTAATTCATGCAAAAGGGGCCCAGACCAAGTACTGAGTACATATGATTATAATTTTCAGACGGCCGACATTTCTGTATTTAAAATCATTTTTTTTAAATTGATTTCATGTAATATTCAAATTTTCTGAGATTTTGAATTTGAGGTTTTCATATGCTGTAAGCCATAATCATCAAAATTATACCTTTTGCACGTTATTCAAATTTTTTGAGTTTCAGCTGTACATGAACGGACGCTAAATAAAGTGATTGGGTTGATGTGAGCTTAAACCTTATAATCGTATTTACCGTAGTCATTTGACATGTGCAAACTGCACAAACATACAGAGTTTCTGCTGTTGGCACACACTAACCATCCTCCTTTTCTTTGTTTTAAAAAGCAGAGTTAATATTGATCTATTTCTGGTCCTAATTAGGAGACAACGAGCAAACAAAGGTTTGTGATGTGCTGCTTACATTATCAAGCCGTAAAAAACGGTCCTTTTCGCACATAAAACAAGGAGTCTGTGGAACTATGGACTGTCCGGCACCACTTTCACAAACAATGAGTGTAATGAGAATTTTAGATGGACATGACATTCATTTATAACATTATATTCAACAACAACTGCTCTATCTGTGTGTCCATATGTCATTAATACAAAGTCACGTCATGTTATTCTAGATGGCGACGGCTGATAGGCCCTTAACTCAATCTGCTTGCAATCACATCATTCTCTATAGGCCACAGCTGATTGGTTCCTGCTGTATCAGTAGCCAATGAGCTCGCTGTAGCCAAACAAGTAGCCAAACAAGTCTTTACATGTCCCATTGAACGGACTATAAAAGGTTTAAAACACCCCTAGAATCCCAATGAGATATTTGATTTGCATTTGGCCAATTCTTTCCGATTGAACTTTATTCGGACTGTGCTACTAGGTTCAATAAGTCTGAATACAAACGGATTATCAGGGTTCCAGTAAAATTAAATGCAGCCAATGATATGTAGATCTCACCAGTACATACAGCATCATATCAAAGCACCTAGCAACCAGCCAGAACATCATAGCAACGCACAGCAGAAGCAGAAATATAGCTGGTGTCTGCAATCTTTATAACTTGATTTCACCAAAAAATGAAAACTCAGTAATCACTTTCCCTCATGTTGTTCAACCCCGTAAGACTTTCGTTCATCTTCGGAACACAAATTAAGAAATTTGGGATTAAATCTGAGAGCGGTCTCACTCCTCCATAGGCTTCTATTGTAATTGAAACTTGCTGGCCCAGAAAAGTTAGTAAAGACATCGTTAAAATAGTCCGAGTGACTACAGCGGCTCAACCTTAAGTTTATTAAGCGATGAGAATACTTTTTGTGCGCAAAAAATAAACACAAATAAGGACTTTATTCAACTCTTGTTGTTCTTCTGTGTGTGTCTCTGAGTGAGTTCACGTAGTGTAACAGCGCAGCGCTTCTGGGCTGTACGTCAGAACGGAGGCTCACTATTGGCCGACGCTGGTCATGTGTGTGATGCTGGCCAATAGTGAGCCTCCGTTCTGACTTACCGTAATTTGTGTTCTGAAGATGAAGGAAAGTCTTACGGGGTTGGAACAACATGAGGGAGAGTAATCACTGACAGAGTTTTCATTTTTGGGTGAACTAACCCTTTAAAGCGGTGGTATAATGCCCTTTTCACAAGATGTAAAATAAATCTCTGATGTCCCCAGAGTGTGTGTGTGAAGTTTTAGCTCAAAATACCCCACAGATATTTGTATGTAGCATGTTAAAGTTGTCCCTTTTTGAGGGTGAGCAAAAACACACAGTTTTGTGTCTGTGCCTTCAAATGCAAATGAGCTGCTGCTCCCGGCACAGGGGGAGGAGCTTCAACAGCTTGTGTCCTTTTACCACACACACACACACACACACACACATTTCTGAATGGTTAGTTGATGAATTTATGTAGCTTATGTGTAGTTCTTCTAGTCATTGATTAGCATATTCTGTCATGATAATCTATAAATCGTGTTCCGGGGGCGGGGTTTATGTAAATTCTAGGGTTGGTGATTTCACTAACCCGGGAGGAATGTCGTGTAGTTTCTACCAGCCGTTTGTTGTAGTCCTTAAAAAACTATTTCTTTAAAAGCAAATATCTCATATGCAGATGTTGTTTATGCTCAAACAGCAACATTACGCACTAACTACAATTAGAAAAGTTAAATCATAATCAACCACCCCTTTAAAGGGGCTATGTGTAGTTTTCAGCGGCATCTAGCGGTAATGTTTTAGATTGCAACCAATACGTTTACAAGCGAGTGCTCGTGCGTGCTTTTATTATTATGTGGAGTTTGTGTCAGAGTCTGTGTACTTGCTTTCAGAGATAATAGCAAAACCCACCAATTGGATCATTTTATTGTGAGATTACAACCCCTTCACACACAGGCAATAAAAAATGGATTCATTTTAGAAGAAAAACTACACATAGCACCTTTAAGTAAACAATGTTTGTTTTGCGATTCCATTTGGTGCCACTAGTTGTACTACAGAAATCCCGCTGAAAGCGAAACTCATGCACCTGTAACTGTGTGAGAGAGACAGACGTATCTTGAGGATCTTAATGACCTCACACACACACACACACACACAGAGCTGTCTATCTGCGCTCAGCATGGCTCTCTCTCTTGAGTGCGACGCTCTTTCATGTCCCTCGGGGAACTCGCGCTGCTGGAATTGGTTCCATTTTCACCCGCTCTATTCTGCGTTTGATGTGTCAGAGCGCTGTGTAATCATCTTTCCCATGTCTTTTTATCACTTCAGCCTTTTAGTCGTCTCTGAGGAGCACAGTGTCAGTTAATGGTGGGCCACCTCACTTTATAGACATAACTACATTTTTAGATTTTATGAAGACAGTGGTTTCCAAGAGCATTGTAAATGGTTCCCAATGTGTTGCTGGGACATTATGTGGCTGCTAGGATGTCGATTGGGCATTTTTATGTTCTTGAATAATCGTTCACAAACGCTACAGGACGACACACACTGATTTAATGCTTAGGTTAAGAGATTTGATCACACCACAAATATAAATATCAGCAACGATAATAGTTATGCTTGACTTAATAAACGCCACTAATTAAACAACATACTCTTCATTGATGTGTCTAACTGGAAAACTTTAGATTATCTCTCTCTCTCTGGGTTTATTGTGTATTCGTGTGTATTTTCATAAAAGCAGACAGTGTGTTTTGTTTTGTAGCAGGTTGTGGCTTGCGTTTTTGAGAGCATTTCGAAATAAAATGTTCAGTGTGTGTGTGTGAAACTGCTGAGTAAATGGATTTTCTCCTGAGGCACTTTTGTAAGTGTGCAATTTCAGAAAAGACTGTGATCAAGAGGACTTAAATTGATATGCTTTCTAAACAAATATAGCATCTGCATTTTGCAATCAGCATGTCATTTTAAAGTGTGATATATCCACTCTCACTCTCATCTAGAAATGACAAAACACAAGTGTGTGTATTTTATCCCAGAATTGTTGAAATCATGGCAATTTCTCAGCTTTTGGTCCCACTCTTGAACATGACAGTGTGAGATCCACAGGGAAAAGCTGCAACCCCGAGCTGATCTCTGATGTCATTGATTATTGGTCCAATCATAGGTAAGATTGACCCATGTGGCGTGAAAGGCCAATTTAGCAACTTCTAAAAGCAGAGCTGTGATTGGCTGTTTTAGGCCATCAGTCTATTGACAAACAGTGATGGATTGAATCTCGTGCTGTGCAGTGAACCGAGTGTGTTTTATTCAACTCGTCTAATCTGCTCTTAATATCGCTTCAGCCTTTTACAGCTACCGGTAGTTTGTGTTGTTTTCCCAATCTCATTACTATTTTATCATAGTATTTATTTTACATAGTTATTTATATATTTTCCTTTTCATTCAAATATTGTGTTTTTTTGTGTTTTTATTTTTAATATTTTTTTTTTTTGCTACTTCAACCTCAACTAAGAAAAATTTTGCCTTGGCAACTACGTTTTTTATACTCTCTTTTTAGCTTTATGTAACAACTGTAAAATCAAGTCAGGTGAGCTTTATTGTTATTCTGCAATATGTAGAGACATATACGTGTTATGTATATATAGATACACAGCCTTTATAAAAAAAAAAAGGTAATCTAACTAAAAATATAAACATATACTGTTTTATATCTCAGTTCAATTGTAGCAGAACAACAGACTTTATTTTCTTTCTTAAAATGCTCCTGGTCCTATTGTGCATGCTATATTGAATTGTGAAAAATAGTTTTACATGCATCCAATGTAAAACGCACTTTATTTTTCTCATAATATCCACTGCAGCATCTGCTCTTTTCTCTCAGTGTCTGAAATGGTTTGAACAAGGATTCAGTCTCTCTAAGCCCCACCTCTCTGAGAGCTGCTCTACTCTGATTGGTCTAGTAACCCAGTCTGCTGTGATTGGTCGAACACTTACAGGGCGTGTCTAAAACCAAATGTCATTAGCATATCTGAATCTCAGCTCTTGACACACAGTGATAGGAACAGTAACGATGGCGTGGGTTTTACCGTATCAATCTAATCAAAGTGGATTTGCTTTGTCAGCAGAAAACAGCGTCTTCTCGACGTGAACAACACGAACCAAACTCTTCCAGTCTCAGATAAACTACAGTGTTTGTGGGAGGGGCAAAGAGACGCTGTTCAGCCAATGAAGACCGTAGGGTAGCATTATGCAAATTAGTTACAAACCCACATAGGTTTGTGCAGGAAGTGAGACTGGAATTACTGACGACTCGTTTCAGGCAGTTCAGAAACGTTTCTTCATTTGAGACTCAATAGAGAGCCTAAGTATTAAGTATTACACTTTAGCTTCTGCTAATAGAGAGCCCGAGTCCCTCCCCTTCCACCATGGGACCTTATTTCGGAAAAATATTGTATGGTAGTCAATGGCGAGAGACAACAAATATTTTGATCTCGTTTGAATTGTGCCCTGAATTACACATATGATGTATGATACATTTTAAAGTCAAGAAAGTCACAGTTTGATGTAAAACTGTTGAGGTAAAATACGTCATTACAAAGACTACAATCCCAAAAGGCGCACATGTGACGTCATAGCTTTTCTCTCAATGAATGAGGCTAACTTTACTGAAGCTAACTTTACTGAAGCTAACTTTACTGAAGCTAACTTTACTGAAGCTAACTTTACTGAAGCTAACTTTCCTGAAGCTAACTTTACTGAAGCTAACTTTACTGAAGCTAACTCTACTGAAGCTAACTTTCCTGAAGCTAAATTTACTGAAGCTCACTTTACTGAAGCTCACTTTACTGAAGCTAACTTTACTGAAGCTAACTTTACTGAAGCTAACTTTACTGAAGCTAACTTTCCTGAAGCTAACTTTACTGAAGCTAACTTTACTGAAGCTAACTCTACTGAAGCTAACTTTCCTGAAGCTAAATTTACTGAAGCTAACTTTCCTGAGGTTAACTTTACTGAGGCTAACTTTACTGAAGCTAACTTTACTGAAGCTAACTTTACTTAAGCTAACTTTACTGAGGCTAACTTTACTGAGGCTAACTATACTGAGGCTAACTTTACTGAGGCTAACTTTACTGAGGCTAACTTTACTGAAGCTAACTTTACTGAAGCTAACTTTACTGAAGCTAACGTCTGTCATGTTTTCTACAGTCTTACGTTATAATCGTAACGTTACGCCGTCATGCCGGAGTGTGTTGTACCAGACTGCACACACACGAGCAACGGTGACGTATAGTGCGAGACGAGAGATGAAGTTCATCTTGAGTGATTTCCACAGAAAACTAAATGTTACTCTTCTGTTTTATGACAAACTGGGACTTTCTCGACTTTCACAATTTTTTTTTAAATTGACAAACATCATATGTGTAATTCAGGGGACAGTTCGCACGGAATAAAAAGATAAGTTGTCTCTCGCCATTGACTACCATACATATTTTTTCCGAAATAAGGTCCCATGACCCGGAAGCGGAGGGGCGGGACTCAGGCTCTCTATAACTCCATTAATCTGCACTTTGACCTTTGAAACTTTGAAGAGCGTTTACATTCAAAAACATCTCTGCATGAAAGGTAACAGTGAAGTTGGGGCGCTTTAACTTAGTGATGGATAAAGTCAAGTTCTTCATTGAATATTCTGCATCTCATTACACAAAATTTGGATTGCGAAGTGTTCTTTACTAATTAATTTTTTTAAACTTTCTCTCAGGTCAGAGGTCATGAATCGCAGGCACACCACCCTGCGAGAGAAGGGCCGTCGCCAGGCTATCCGAGGCCCCGCGTACATGTTCAACGAACGTGGCTCCAGTCTCACGGTGGAGGAGGAGCGCTTCCTCGACGCTGCGGAGTACGGGAACATCCCTGTCGTCCGCAAGATGCTGGACGAGTCCAAAACACTCAACTTCAACAGCGTGGACTACATGGGTCAAAACGCGTTACAGCTGGCAGTGGGGAATGAGCACCTGGAGGTCACCGAGCTCCTCCTGAAGAAAGACGGGATGGCTCGCGTGGGCGACGCGCTTCTTTTAGCGATCAGCAAAGGGTACGTGCGAATCGTGGAGGCCATTTTGGCTCATCCGGCGTTCGCGGGCGGCTTGAGACTGACTCTGAGCCCGCTGGAGCAGGAGCTGAGGGACGACGACTTCTACGCTTACGATGAGGACGGGACGCGTTTTTCGCACGACGTGACGCCGGTGATTCTGGCCGCTCACTGTCAGGAGTACGAGATTGTACACATCCTGCTAATGAAAGGAGCCAGGATCGAGCGACCGCACGACTACTTCTGCAAGTGCTACGAGTGCACGGAGAAACAGAGACGCGACTCTTTCAGTCACTCGAGATCGCGCATGAACGCGTACAAAGGGCTCGCTAGCGCCGCCTACCTGGCGCTGTCCAGCGAAGATCCCGTACTGACGGCTCTGGAGCTCAGCAACGAACTCGCACGACTCGCCAACATAGAGACCGAGTTTAAGGTGAGAAATATCATATTACTAGAACCAGAATAAGCAAAAATGAAGATTAAATACACTAGAGTCACTCAGTTTTTTATACTCTCTATTTCAGAGTTCTTGCATTTTAATTATGTATTGGTATATAAAGACAGTTTAAACAAATTTTAATAAAAGTTTTTTTAGACAATTCTGACCTACCCTACCTTTAAAGAAAATCACCCTGTTTTAATTATTTATTTTTAATTGCAAAATCAATTGGACAACTTGACAATACCAAGACAACATAAATTGTCATAAATATGTCATAAACATGACATAGCAGATTCATTATCAAACTTAAGCAACCACTTAGCTTTATGGGTTAACATTATAATATATTTTTTTATTTTAATGACAAATTCAAGTCAAGTCAAGTCAAGTCACCTTTATTTATATAGCGCTTTTTACAATACAGATTGTATCAAAGCAGCTTCACAGTGATAACATGAAATTACATGAATTCAATGTGTACCACTGTAGTTGAGGTCAAGAAAAGTATACATGACACTGTTATACAATTGTTTGTCAGAGTATTAACGCTTAATGACATTTTAATGACAAATTCAATGTGTACAGCTGTAGTTGAGGTCAAGATAAATATTCCTGACAGTTATAATGGCCTCATGACAGCCGATGTCAAAACCAGTCACATGACGGTTTAATGTAATGTTAACCCATAAAGCTAAGTGGGTTTTTAAGTTTTATGACAGGTTATGTTGTCTTGGTAATGTCAAGTTGTAATGACAAAGACACTGACAGGTTATTATGTATTGGTTTATATCAAGTTGTCATAACAAAGACATCTCAAACAATGTCATATTTGCATTAAAAATGTCATAATTGAGTGAATGACACTTAATGACAGTTCATATTAATCGTGTGTCATGTCATGATTATGTCATGTCAGTCTTATGCACACCCCTTCAAGTAAAGTGTTACCAAAGTAAGTTATAGCAATTGCTAAATAACACAGCTATATACAGTTTGAAATATATTTGATATCCAAATGCATCCGCATACAGTAAGTCACGTAAAGCGATATACTATATAGCAAATCTCAAAAGCCTCTTTTTATTTTGTTAAAAAATGTAACAATATTGGGAAACACTTTATTTTACAGTGTCCTTTTTACATATGTTACATGTACTTACCATAGTAATAACAGTAAATTATGCATAATTACATGCAACTCACCCTCAACCAAACCCTAACCCTATAGTAAGTACATAGTTCATTAATAATACTGAGTACTTAAATATATAATTACACTGTAATAATTTACTGGTTATGTTGTCTTGGTAATGTCAAGTTGTCATACACTCTAGAAAATGCTTTGTTGTTTCAACCCAATTTTGGGTCAAATGTGGACAAACCCAAACGTTGGGTTAAAAATGCAATTTAAAAAATGAACCCAAATGGCTGGATTTGACCATATTTGACCCAAAATTGGGTTGAAACAACCCAGCATTTTTTTAGAGTGTAACAAAGACGTCTCAAACATTTATAGTTTGGTTTTGGTTTGAGCAGTTTTCCTGAGATGTGTGGTGTGAATCAGGTGATATACTGTAGCACATCATCTCTGATTCTCTCCTGAAGGTGTTTTCATCTGTTAAAGTCGTTCAGTTGTTGATTTAGTACGGTTTTTTGGGTTGTTTTCCTGTTACGTCACCGACTTCTGTTGAGCTTCAGTCAGCTGACAGATTGTCTCTTTTATTTAATGTCCACTCTTATTACAATAAAGTGCTGGCAAACTCATTTTCCGTTGAAGATAGCAAGATTTCCAGGACCTGAGGGGGCAAAGCATCTCCAAACACATGCCGTACTTTACAGCGGGCTTGAGGTTTAGATGCTGACGTGATCTGATTTAGTGTCTTGTTTTGTCCAGAGGTGTTTTGAGATCTTGTGTCGGAGGAATGGTTCACATCAGGCATTGCTTCTGGTCAATTGCAAACTCAAATTTTGTGAGTGGTTTTTAATAAGGTATGGCAACTCTGACCAACATCTTTAATGCACCTCATTGACGTTTGAATATCGGCTCCGTGTAAAACAGGTTTACTTGGGAATGTCAAGGTCATATTTCATCACAAATGAAAAAAAAAAAATAGGCGTTTAATAGATATAATGTATAATATTATGGAATAATAATGTAATATATTGTTTGTGTGTGTGTGTGTGTGTGTGTGTGTGTGTGTGTGTGTGTGTGTGTGTGTGTGTTATAAAAAAATCGAATATTTGAGTATTATTTTGCAAAAAAAAAAAAATGTTTTGCTTAAAAAAAAAAAAAAAAATCAAGGCCATTACTGAATACAAAACTAAACTAACTAAACTCAATACAAACAAATACTACTATTACTACTACAAACAAATACTACATACTTAAATCTTGTATAAGTTTAATAATATAGCACTATTTTTATTAAAATATATGTAATACCTATGAAATATAAAAATATATTTTATATAATATATTATATATTATATTGCCACAATACATAAATAAACAAATATGGGCTTTATTTTCTTAATGCAAAATCCTTTTTCTTCCTTTTTATGTTGAGTCAAACGTGATATTGAAAGTTTTTATATGATTCTCACCTGTTTAGACTCATTGGAGCACATACGGCATACAGAGGTGTGTATAAAGTTGTTTTTTGATGTTAGGTAAGGAAAGATAAGAAAAATATCAATATATATAATGATAACATTTCAGAGGCATGTCTCATCTTCCAAACTCCATTAACGCAGCAGTGGCACTGAATCTTCAGGCTATACAATCAACTCTCGCTGTATGAGACCAATGAAGAACAGTGTGTGTGTGTGTGTGTGTGTGTGTGTCTGTGTGTGTCTGTGAGAAATGGAGCAGGAAACAACCAAATAATGTACTTTGAATTTGATATGGCTGACGACTTTTACTTCTCACCTCCAGTGGATACGGACGTCCTGACCTGTGAGATGAAGCTAGAAGATGAGAAAAAAGCACAATATCTCTTTGTGTTGTATTCAAAAATTATTTTTTTCCATGTTCATCTTTTAGTGTGTAATGTTGCTGTTTGAGCGTGATCTCTGCAAAGTCACAGTTCTCCTCTATATCAGTGTCAGTGTTTCTGAACTCCTGAAACACCTCCATTGTAGTCTTGAGTTTCTTCCGGGAATGAACACGTCGCAATATTCCTCATTATAATAATTAATAAGCAGAATAAATGGGCGGGGGCCTGGTTTAGTTAGTAGTGTGTTAAACTGGCGGTTATGGTAAGGGGCGGGACATTTCCCAAACACACTCGAAGTGCTCGACCAATCACAACACACTGATCCAGCCGACCAATCACAAGACACTGATCCAGCCGACCAATCACAACACACTGATCCAGCCGACCAATCACAACACACTGATCCAGCCGACCAATCACAAGACACTGATCAGCCGACCAATCACAACACACTGATCCAGGCGACCAATCACAACACACTGATCCAGCCGACCAATCACAAGACACTGATCCAGCCGACCAATCACAACACACTGATCCAGCCGACCAATCACAACACACTGATCCAGCCGACCAATCACAACACACTGATCCAGCCGACCAATCACAACACACTGATCCAGCCGACCAATCACAACACACTGATCCAGCCGACTAATCACAACACACTGATCCAGCCGACCAATCACAACACACTGATCCAGCCGACCAATCAGAGCACAGTGTGCTTTTCAGAAGGAGGGGCTTCATAGAGACAGGAACTAAACAGAGCGTTTCTGACAGACTGGGAAGAGAGGAGCCACAACAATGGAGAGTATGAAGAAAATAATTAGTTTTTTTAATATTCAAGCATGAAAACATGTTCTAGTAGAGCTCAAAAACAACATCAAGACTTAATATGCCAAGATGCCCTCTTTAAAGTATGACTTCTCAGCTACATCAATGTAAGTCAAATCTTATGCACGCATGTTTAGTGTGAACGTCCCCTTAGAAGGCAGTTGCTTATGTAGACAGCTCACTAGGGTTTGAAACCGAGATAACGGACTGGATGTGTGTGAGGATCAGGAGTAAGTGTGTGTTTGTCAGGGCTCAGATGGTGGCTGTCCACTACACGACTGTAAATTAAAGTGTTCTTCACACATGAGTGTGTGTAATTAACTAAAGCTTTTGTGTGTGTGTGTGTGTGTGTGTGTCCACTTGAATTTTAATTTGCACGTCTAGTGTTTGAGTAAAGCGTCCACACGCGAGTACCCGAGATCTTGAACGGTGACGAGCGCGTCGGAGCTGTCGTCTTGCACGCAGGAGCGAACGACGTCAGGCTGCGGCAGACGGAGGTTTTGAAAAAGGATTATAGGAACCTAATCGAGACGGTACGCACCGCATCGCCTGAAATAACGATCATCGTGTCTGGGCCGCTTCCCACGTATCGACAAGGGCATGAGAAGTTCAGTAGATTATTCGCGCTAAATGAATGGTTAATGTCATGGTGCAATGAGCAGAAACTGCTCTTTATAAATAATTGGAATCTATTTTGGGAGCGTCCTAGGCTCTTCCGCGCTGATGGCTTACACCCAAGTAGAAATGGAGCGGATCTTCTGTCGGATAACATCTCCAAGACGTTAAAGACCGTTTGACTAGTTACCAAAAATCCAAATCACAGTCTCTGCTGCACCAAATTAATTGATATAAATACTAGTGTAGAACATTTAATAGAAACTGTGTCTATTCCTCGTTTAGTGAGATCAAATAATAAATCTACTGTAGGATCTAGGAAAAATCTAATTGTTATTAAAACAGAAAATCTCGCTATTAGTGAACAAAAACAATTTCTAAAGCTAGGTCTTCTGAACATTAGATCACTCACACCTAAAGCAGCTATTGTAAATGAAATAGTCACAGATAATAGCATCGATGTACTTTGCCTTACTGAAACCTGGCTTAAACCAAATGACTATTTCGGTCTAAATGAGTCCACTCCACCAGGATACTGTTATAAGCATGAGCCCCGTCTGATTGGTCGTGGCGGCGGTGTTGCAACAATCTATAGAGATATTCTTAATGTTACTCAGAAAACAGGTGACAAATTAATTCGTTTGAGAGTACTTGTATTAAATGTTACGCTCTTAGATGTAAGGAAAAAATCCCTATTATCTCTAGCCTTGGCTACAGTATATAGACCGCCAGGGCCTTACGCTGATTTCCTAAAAGAGTTTGCAGATTTTCTCTCAGATCTATTGGTCAACGTCGATAAAGCATTAATTGTTGGAGATTTCAACATACACGTAGATAATTCAAATGATGCGTTAGGGGCTGCGTTTACAGATTTTATTAAACTCCTTTGGGGTCAAGCAAAACGTCACCGGACCAACTCATCGTCTTAATCATACACTCGATTTAATTATATCATACGGAACCGATCCAACCGATATAGATATCATTCCACAAAGTGATGGTGTCAGTGACCACTTCCTGGTAACTTGTATATTACGGACTACAGTACTATGTCATACTGCGCCGCGTTACCGACCAGGCAGAACAATCCTTCCATCCACCATAGATAATTTCTCAAATTGCTTATCTGATTTGTCTCAGTTACTGCCTGAACCCAACAAACAGACGAATTAGAGGAAGTAACTAGCACTATGAGCACCATTCTCTCTAGAACATTGGATATTGTTGCACCCATTAGATTAAAAAAGGTCAGAGAGAAAAGTAAAGCACCATGGTACAACAATACTACGCATGTTCTAAAGAGAGAAACCCGTAAATTAGAGCGTAAATGGAAACAAACTAATTTAGAGGTCTTTAGAATCGCGTGGAAAGACAGTATGTCACGTTATAAAAAGGCCCTAAAAGCGGCAAGGGCTGAGCATCTCCGCAAACTAATAGAAAATAACCAAAATAATCCAAGATTTTTATTTACCACCGTGGCTAGACTAATACATAAACAAACGTCACCTGACCAAAATATCCCGTTACAGTTTAGCAGTAATGATTTCATGAACTTCTTCACTGAGAAAATAGAAAGCATCAGAACCACAATTGTAAACACTCAATCTTCAATCGCGCCTTATAAATCAGCCTCAATTATCACCCCGCAAGAACAATTACAGCGCTTTACAACTATAGAACAAAAAGAGCTAAATAAACTTATCACTTCATCTAAAACAACAACGTGCTTATTAGATCCTATACCAACTAAACTACTGAAAGAAGTGTTACCTGTAGTGGAAGAGCCTCTTCTCATATTATTAACTCGTCTCTATCTTTAGGTCACGTTCCAAAAACATTTAAACTGGCAGTTATAAAACCACTCATTAAGAAACCACAATTAGACCCACATAATCTAGCAAATTATAGACCCATTTCAAATCTTCCATTTATGTCTAAAATATTAGAAAAAGTTGTGTCCGCTCAACTGTGCTCTTTTTTGCAAGAAAATGACATCTATGAAAAGTTTCAGTCTGGATTCAGGCCGCACCATAGCACTGAAACTGCGCTCGTTAAAATCACTAATGATTTACTTTTAGCTTCGGACCAAGGCTGTATCTCAATACTAGTTTTACTTGATCTTAGTGCTGCGTTCGATACTATAGATCACACAATACTCTTAGATCGACTACAAAATTATACTGGCGTTCAAGGACTAAGCATTAAGCTGGTTTAGATCATACTTATCTGACCGCTACCATTTTGTCTATTTAAATGGAAAAAAAATCGATCATAACTTCAGTAAACTATGGAGTGCCGCAGGGATCTGTGCTAGGCCCTCTATTATTCTCAATATATATGCTGCCACTTGGAAATATTATAAGGAAACATGGAATTAGTTTCCATTGTTTATGCTGATGACACTCAATTATATATTTCATCACGGCCGGATGAAAACGCTAAATTATCAAAATTGACAGAGTGTGTTAAAGATATAAAAGATTGGATGACGCGTAATTTTCTTCTATTAAATCCAGACAAGACGGAGGGTACTACTCATCGGTTCAAAAAACCGCCCACAAAACCTCTCACAATACAACTTTAACATAGTAGGATGTCCTGCTACTTTATCCTCTACAGTAAAAGACCTGGGTGTCATACTAGACTGCGAACTGTCTTTTAAAAATCATATTTCATATGTTACAAAAACGGCATTTTTCCACCTTAGAAACATTGCTAAGCTACGTAATATGCTATCAGTCTCTGATGCAGAAAAGTTAGTTCATGCATTCATGACCTCGAGACTAGGATTACTGTAATGCTCTATTAGCTGGTTGTCCTGCATCCTCAGTAAACAAGCTACAGTTAGTCCAAAATGCAGCCGCTAGAGTTCTTACCAGATCAAGAAAATATGATCATATAACACCGATCTTATCATCACTACATTGGTTACCTATAAAGTTCCGTATTAATTATAAGGTATTGTTACTGACTTATAAAGCCCTAAACGGCTTAGCTCCAGTTTATTTAACGGATCTTCTATCGCCTATAATCCATCGCGCTCTTTAAGATCGCTAAATTCGAGGCTTTTGGTTATTACCTAGGATATCTAAGTCCACCAAAGGAGGGAGAGCATTCTCACATTTAGCTCCAAAACTCTGGAATAGCCTTCCTGATACTGTTCGTTGCTCAGAGTCGCTCTCCCAGTTCAAAACTAGATTAAAGACGCATCTCTTTAACCAGGCATTCATATAAAATGTTTTAATCTTACAGTTAAATCCGGCCTCTAGTTCATAACCGCCAGAGGAGAACTGGCCCCCGACTGAGCCTGGGTTCTCCCAAGGTTTTTTTTTTTCTCCATTAGGTCACCTGATGGAGTTTTAGGTCACCATTAGGTCACCTGATGGAGTTTTTCGTTTCCTTGCCACTGTTTGCCTTTGGCTTGCTCAGTTGGGGATATTCAATTTAATGAATCAATCAATATTACTATTGATTAGCATTACCAAACATGGACGTTTTATTATTATTTTAATTTAATACTGTGAAGCTGCTTTGATACAATCTGTATTGTGAAAAGCGCTATACAAATATTCTTGACTTGACTTGACTTGACTTGACGTTCACCAGCATCTGCTACCCAGCACACACTGCTCAGTAATGAGTGTGTGTGAGTCTGATCCTCAGGGATCGGATCCGTCTGTGGCCCGAATCAGTTCTCATATCGCCCTTACACACCGCATGTATTCTGAGGCAGCATAAAGACATTTACTGTAGTTTTAACCAGCATTTGAGTCAGTCTTCTTGTAGTTTCAGTCTCAGATGGATAGAGCGTTTATGGACCATCTGCATATTGAGGTGAAACTGGAAAAATTACAATATGGTGCAAAAGTTAATTTATTTAAGTAATTCAACTTAAAAGCTGAAACTAATATATTATATAGACTCATTACATGCAAAGTGAGATATTTCAAGCCTTTATTTGTTATCATTTTGATGATTATGGCTTACAGCTTATGAAAATTTTCCAGAATATTCTAATATTGAATTTGGGGTTTTCATAAGCTGTAAGCCATAATCATCACAATTATAACAAATAAAGGCTGAAATATCTCACTTTGCATGTATTGAGTCTATATAACATATTAGTTTCATCTTTTAAGTTGAATTAAGGAAATAAATGAACTTTTGCACCATATCATTTTTTTTCTAGTTTCATCTAAAGCCATTCGATGATGAAAAGCTGTTGTTCCCGCAGTATCATCTTGAATCTGCAGCGATGAAGGGCCGATAGTGGATTGGTTTGTCAAATCCAATCATTCTTTGCTTCTGTCCACCTTGTAAAGAGGTTTGTTTTCTCTAACCTCATAAACTCTGTCAGGTTTCTGTGTGGCGTTGAGACACGATACGTCTCAGAACTAATTCCCACTGAAGTGCTTCACCTTTAAGAGCCATATGGACACACATATAGTTTGATCTTCAGAAGTGGCGGCTGTATTAGCAGCCGATGAAAACAAGCCCAGGTTTATCTGAATGCAATCCAGCAAACAATGTTATCATTCATTCTGCTAATATATGACAATTTTTCATTTATAACTAGTTCAAAAGCGAGACATTATAAATGCATTAAAACTTTTAGATATTAATAATAGTTTAAATACTTTTTTGGTATTAATTAAGTAAAGTCAAGTCATCTTCATTTATATAGCGCTTTTAACAATGTAGATTGTTTCAAAGCAGCTTTACAGAGATAAACTGATAATTTAAGGTAACAGAGATAGTTTTGTCTTTAAAGCGGTTCTTGAATAAAGATATTTTCCAGCTAAAGTTAGTTTTGATTGATTCACTTTCGTCGCAACGATCATTAGTTATTATCATTAGTAATTAACCTTATATACTCTTTATTACTTTAGAATACAAAGGGTATTCTTTTCAAATTAGTGCAAACATTGAGTAGCTTCCCATTTTGACAACTTACCCCATTATAGTTACATTTATTCTGCTAAAATGCATCCATTAATGCCCGCCTATATATATATATATATATATATATAAATATATACTATATATGAAGACTTCAGATGCAAAAGCCTGTGCCATCTGAATTTTGTTTTTGAGCATTTTTATCAAGCTTGTATATTTAAGTTAAGTTATTTCACTTTAATAACAATTAAAAGGTAATTTTCATTGCTATTAAAGTGAAATAACTGAACATAAACATACAAGCTTGATAAAAATTACAATTCTAGAAGAAAATTTCACATCGCACTTATATAATATGCATACATTTGCTGTTGAATACAGTTAAATACAGATATAATGTGCTTTTTTACTTTCTAACTTTAGATATTTAATTTCTACCAAGGCATTATAAGCACTGTAACTTGCCCCATTGTAAGTTCAATAACTGTTGTTGAACAATTTTTCCCCCATTGCCATTAATTGTTCAAATGTTTTTAGTCAAGTCTCTGTACAGAAATGTATTTTCCTAAATAAATGTAGGCTGTGAAGCATTCACTAGAGTAAAAAGCGTAACCTGGTTCTCAATCTTGACATGATTGATTGTTTAACAGACATTACTAAACCTCAGTGTAATTCTGTACAGTTGTGAAACAGTCTTATTGCACATCACTGTGATTAATCATATTAATGTGAAGTACATGTAACATTAAAGCTGTAATGGAAAATCCATATTAGAAATACAGTCATATGCTGAAGGCTGAATATGAAACCATCTGTGCTGAATATTTAAGATGGAAAGAGAGAAATTAAATTATTGTTGTGTGACTGTTCACATTAACGTATTCATTAAGCAAACTCTTTACTCCAACATGATTTACAAGTGAGAATATAAGCTATTTATCATAAATGATAATTCTGTAAAGCAGACTAGCTAAAGCAGAAAAATAGAGGAAAATACATTTATTTTAATAGTAAGTTACTTCATAGTTACAGATCAGATACGTGCAGTGATATTAATTGCTATGTTTCCATACAAAGTTGTGCGCAATAATTGGAATAGCGCTTAAAACATTTGCGATTAAAGCATTGTTTCCATCCCATGTGTTCAAGTGACCTAATTATTCACTTCCTGAGAAAATGGTACAAAATATCTGTAATATAAATGTAAGTTATGAGATGCATCTGGGAGATTCATGCATATGGATCAAATTATCGATTTATTTTTCTTTTATGCCAAAAATCATTAGGATATTAAGTAAAGATCATGTTCCATGAAGATATTTAGTTAATTTCCTACCGTAAATATATAAAACATGTATTTTTGTGAGTGAATGCAGCACAATCGTGAACATAAATGCACAACTTTAAAGGAGATTTTCTCAATGTTTCGATTTTTTTGCTCCTCAGATTCCAGATTTTCAATAGTTGTGTCTTGACCAAATATTGTCCAATCCTAACAAACCGCACATCAATGGAGAGATGATTTATTCAGCTTTCAGATGATGTGTAGATCTCAATTTCCCAAAATGTACCCATGTGACTGGTTCTGTGGTCCAGGGTCACATTTGTGTGAGATGCATCTGGGAGGACCAAATCATTTTTGATGACAGACTTTGGTTCAGGCTTTTCAGAACGATCAAACCAACTCTTGAGATGCTGTGATGCGATTGGTCCGCTGGTTAGTCCAGTTTATCCAATCACAAAAGTCACATGAGTTTCTTCGGTCAAGGGGAATTCTTCGGTAAATGTGTTTCTTTCATAGTTTATGCACAAAAACTATCTGCCTCAATCAGGATTATTATAAACTGAAACAGAAACTGAATCTAAACCCATAAAAAAACATGTTACTTGAAATAAAATAAACCTTAAGTGAAATAAAATAATTAAATAGGTGCCAAGCCAACATTTCTCATTAGCATTTAGTTTAAAATAGCTAAAACTAAAAAATTATAAAATCTATATCTAGGCACATAATTATTATTTTTTTTAAATGACAAAGAAATCATAAAGATAAAATATATTCAAAATATTAACTAAAGCTAGTATCTCAGTGATAGGTTATAACACTCGATTGAGCGCATGTTTTTATGTGAATTTTTAGAAGCAGAAATTCTGAAATTTCTGAAATGATTGCATCCAGTGTTTTGTAAAAGCACGTAAATGGATTGTTCTGTTGTGTTGTTTGAGCTTCAAACTGTATAAAATCATCCTTTAAGTCGTCCATTAACTACTGTACCCAGGCGGATGAACCTGGTTATTTGTTACCGATGTCATTCCTGTTTAGTGGATTTTAAGTGAAGAATTTATTTCTGATTTCTTAGCATGCGTCAAATGAAAGCTATCAGCTTCAGTGTCTTTTAGTGGTTAGACTCTGAGTTTTGTGCAGTGTTTCGCCCCACAGCTTTACTGTCAGAGTATCACTGTAAACGAGTCGAAATGATTTTCTGTGGGAATCGACAACATGTCTCAGATAATGTCATTAGAGCTTAACTGACCTGACATATTCCTAATGTGATCTGAAGACTTCACACGAGAGAGTGTCAGTAATGATGATGATGATGTGTGTGTGTGTGTGTGTCTGTGTGTGTGTGTGTCTGTGTGTCTGTGTGTCTGTGTGTCTGTGTGTCTTGGTGTGTCTGTGTGTGTGTGTGTGTGTGTGTGTGTGTGTGTGTGTGTGTGTGTGTGTGTGTGTGTGTGTGTGTGCGTGTGTGTGTGTGTGTGCGCACTGAGACAGTATTCATGTGTGTTGGGTTGTTTAAACTCAAGTGCCCTCTCTCATTTCTCAGAAAGACTGATGTCTTCACACACAACAGTGAAAGGGCAAATCGGTTAGATCAGCTGGCTATCAGTCATATGAAACACACACACACACACACACACACACACACACCACACACACACACCACACACACCACACACGACCACACACACCACACACACACACACACACACACACACTACACACACCACACACACCACACACACCACACACACCACACACACACACCTCGGGCAGGTCGGGCTCAGGGGATCGTTTTCATCATTTGACATGTTCATATCCATCATCATATGCTAAACCGAGAGAGCAGATATTATAAGAAAGAGCGGTCCAAACAAATCACAGAAAGAAAAATGGTCTCTAAGTATTTCATTTGATATACTTATTATTACTTTATTATTATTAAACATGCGTATTATTATTAATATGTAAATATAAGTATGATTATAGATGCAATCAGCAATTACAGAGTGGAACCGTGACCTTGTAAAGTTACAGTAGTTTGATCAAAAGTAGTAACTATTAAAAGCAAAATTGAAGAACGAATTGGTGTGACGCCATTTTGAACAAAATCAGGCCGAAATTAAGTTCATTTGGTGTTTGTTTTGGAGTTTGAAACGGCAACAAACTTTATGGATAGCGAACTTTACGGAAAACAATAAGATGTTAAAGGTGCAGTCATCATTGTTAAAGACACTATGTAATTTTTTAAGTTGATTCTTAGCAAAAAACACTTTGTTCTTTCAAAATTATATGTGCTCATTAATGTAATCACTTCCACCAACTAATCAAGTATTCTCGTAAGCTAACATACGGGTGAGTCGCTCGAATGGCAGCCATGTTGCGCCTCCATCTTGAAAATACATTAGAAATTCAAGCTTCGCCTTTCACGTTTTTACACTCAGTGGCGCCGTGACGAATGCGAGCGGGAGATTTTTATTTTTAAAGGCCAGTTATTTCATGGATCCAGGATAATATGCATCCTGATAAAGATCCCTCGGCCTTTGGAATTAAAATATCCGCACATCATCACACACCCTTCACCAGACCTAGAGATCGGCATGAGGTACAAGGATCTCAATGCAAATCAAATCATATATATACTTTCTGTTAATTTTTATCCATTTTTAATGCCTTCTGCATTTCTTTTTTCTTTGTTACAGGGTGCTGTTTGATTTTGTAAGGATTCATAAAGTGATATGGGCCTGTAAAGTTGTCAACAAACCTGAATTACTTCACAGCTATGATGACAACGTTTAGATGATCTCACATCTGTTTTTAGAAATGACTGTGAAGGGAACGTTTTACATCCTTGATCAATTTTGAAATATTCATATATGCATAGAATCATAATATAGTGTATTTGATGCTGATGCATTTCCCTGAAAGGGTTCAACACTCAGAACATCTGCTGTGTGTGTGTGTGTGTGTGTGTGTGTGTGTGTGTGTGTGTGTGTGTGTGTGACTGCCAATGTGTTTGCTGTATGCTAGCTTGGCTAATTTGAGCTATAAAAGGCAGGCGTCATTAGCATATTTCACATTTGTACAAGAGTTTCAGTTTTGTAATTTACTGATTGGTTTAATACATGGTTTCAGTCACTCTAAAATACACACTATAGTTGCAGTGCCGACATTAAGCTTTGCATTGCATTATGAATTCATTTGTGACATATCTCGGAAAGCAGCATCACATATAGAAACACTTATTTTTTTGCTTTATTTTCGAACACTTCTGCTCACCAAGACTGCATTTATTTGATCAGAAACACAGTAAAACCTGAAAAACTGTGAAATATTATTACAATTTAAAGCTGTTTTCTACATGAATATATAGTAAAGTGTAATTTATTCCTGTGATCAAAGCTGAATTTTCAAGGCATCATTATTCCAGTCTTCAGTGATCCTTCAGAAATCAGTATAATATGAGGATTTACTGCTCAAGAAACAATTATGATTATTGTTATCAATATAATAACAATAATATAATATGATTATATGTTATCAATTGCTGTTCAATATTTTTTTGGAAACCGCGAATAATTTATTTTCAGGATTCCTTGATGAATAAGAACAGCATTTATTTGAAATATAAATCTTTTATAACATTATAAATGTCTTTACTGTCGCTTTTAATTAATTGAATGCATCCTTGATGGATAAAAAATATTATTTTCTTTCAACAAAACAATCTTACCGACCCCAGACTTCTGAATGGCAGTGTATATTTATGTGTCATCAAGTCAGCATATTTTTTAGTTTTTTTTTATAGTCTTTTTTTAAAAAAAACAGTAGGCCTACACATGAACATATACATTTCCATGTAACAGAAAAAAAAAAAAACGAGTATTTTATTAACAAGTCAGCATGTTTGACAGATTAGAATATCTCTGCTAATCCTTCTCAGTGTTCTCGATCCCTCACCGACGGGCAGCTTCAAACCCAAACTGTGCAACGCTTCTGAGTTTATCTGTGGACAGATTATCCGGGTCTTCTTTTGAACAGACTGTGGTTCGGAGTCAGACACACACACACACACACACACACCACACACGGATGAAGCTGGTTATCTCTGAGATCGGCCTGAACGCCCACAGACCCGTGTGTCAGAAATCAAACACTCGCTGTTCTGGTGAAGGGTTGAAGCGCTGCAGTTGTTCTCCAGACTGAAGATGATTGTGTGAAAGTGTTCGTGTGGATCTCTGGTTTCTGAGCCGTCAGTGTGTGTTGTGTTGGTCTTTTCCTGCTTGTCCATCAGTGGAATAATTCAAGAAAAATGTGCTTTTATATATCTTGCAATTCAGTTATGGATGAATCTCACGAAGACATGTCTGAAGCAGTCATCCCAGAATTACTTTAATGCAAAAAAAAAAAATCATGTAGGCCTATGTAATGTAGCCTAGTAATGAATATCAATCTTTTTACCAGACTTTTTTTTAATGAGCGTTAATTAAAAGTAGTACAACAAATACTACCATGATAGATAAATACTATACTAATTAAATATATTTTAAATAAAAATATTTATATATATAATTATTCAATTATTCAGTTATATATTTAATTATTGGTAGTATTGTATTTTTTATTTTTTAGCTTTACAGGAATGATAATTTTCTGTAGTTTGTCTTGATGATTATCTTTATTTAAAGTTTAAAAACCACATGCACACTTTGTATTTTTCTTTACGATTATAAAAGTACATGTTTATTTATTTATTGTATTTAAAATTGCAATACAAATTAAAAGTAGTACAACAAATACTATGATGTATAAAAAACTTAGAATATTACATACATATATTTAAATATTTCATTACATTTTCTAAATTAATAAATTAATTTACTTCACAGTAATGTCATTTTAATTTCATAGTGTAAGGTTTCCAGTACAGTCGGGTTTGGCTACTTTTATTCAACTATAGAAAAAAATACTTAATTTTTTTTTGAAGAATTCATTTGCTTTATTTGAAGTTCACAAAGCCTTTTTTTTCTTTAAAGTGCAAATCTGGATATTACTTTTTATTTTTTTCCCGTAGGAATTAATGGGCAACTATGGTAACATGGTTTGATTTACAGGTGGGGTGTGTCTTCCTGGCTAATCTCTCTCTCTCTCTCTCTCTCTCTCTCTCCTCTCTCTCTCTCTCTCTCTCTCTCTCTCTCTCTCCTCTCTCGCTCTCTCGCTCTCATCGCTCTCTCGCTCTCTCTCTCTCTCTCTCTCTCTCTCCTCTCTCTCTCTCTCTCTCTCTCTCTCTCTCTCAGAACGACTACAGGAAGTTGTCTATGCAGTGTAAGGATTTTGTGGTGGGTGTTCTGGATCTCTGCCGGGACACAGAGGAAGTGGAGGCCATCCTGAACGGTGACGTGGACCAGAACCCCCCCACAGAACAGAGACCCTGTCTGAGCCGCATCAAACTCGCCATCAAATATGAGGTCAAAAAGGTAAGAACGCTCTTTTGGTGAACCCACATTAACAAACGGTCCATGAAGACATACATGTATTTTGGTTATAATACATTAACATCCTACCGGACGGTTTACTATGGTTTTTAGCCACAGAAGTTTAAATGTTTCAACACATCCAAAGCTCAAATTGGACAAACCCAGCCATTGGGTTAAATTTTTATAATGCATTTTTAATCAATGTTTGGGTTTGTCCATATTTGACCCAAAATTGGGTTAAAACAACCCAGCATTTTTTTAGTGTATTCATTACTTCTCCCTAAAATCTGAGGGAAATGATGGTGAATAACACTGATGTAGAAACTGTGGACTTGTAACTTAAATCTGGGGTGTGTGTCCCGAAGCCAACTGTGCTCACATGTTCAGTCGTTACCAACACAATTCAACTGATCTGGCTAACGATGCTTTAAGGGAAACACTCCTGATTGGTTGACTGGAATGTTGTTCCAGGATCAACAAAGATGTCAATCCAGGAACATGTTATTCTTGGAGAAATCAGGTTCACGTCACACTCAAGACGCAAGACACGAGTGCAGTGGTTAAAGACGTCCGTCTAGCGCGTGTTTACACTGAAAACACTGTAAAAGAAGTAGTGATGGAAAAGAAGTTCGAATCATTTTACTGACTCTCTTCATCAAAATGAACACATTTTTTTACGAGTCATTTCGTTCATTTAAGGGGCTTTAAAGCAACACCAAGTAGTTTTTGCTCTCGGGGTCCCCCTACAGTTGGGAAACAGTATTGTCTTCTACTACTGTCGCAAAATCTGTCATGGTTACACCAGGGGATATACGTGCATTTGTTGACAAGCCGATACCCCCGAACTCTGCAGGAGGAGTTCTCACGTCTTGGGTTCAGACGTCCTGCGTCGCGTGTGAAATGTCTTCATCCCAGGTACAGTGGCATATATGTCAGCATGTCATATGAATATAATTGCATGGGTTTTATGCAAGCCAGCGCCATTAAAGTAGCCTATTTGGCTACTGTTTTACATAATGGATATGCTAATTCAATTCAATGTTTGTGTGGTAGGTAATAGCCATATATCGTCAATATTATAATATCAAGCAACCATAGATGAATCTGCAAATTTGAAAAATCGATTTGCATTATAGCCTGAGGCAAGACACTTTCACCAGAAAATAAATAAAGAAACAGACATGACTATCAGCCTGCAGTCATTAGGATAGTTATCCTAAAAGATGATTTTGTCCGTCTAATCATGTAGCTATTACTAGTCCGACAGCATGACAGCCAAGTCAGCATCGGTCCCTCCTCCTCCTTTAGCGAACGCTGGACCAATATTGATCCTTTGATTTTATCACTCCCCTTTTTCTCTTCCTAGTCTCCTCCGACAAAACCTTTGCCTCCTTCGGTTTAGTTGCTGCTTCGGCCGTGACAACAACATACAGACGCTATACCAGCCGGCAAACAAACGCTCGTTGGGCTCTCACGTCCGAATTTGAGGAAGTGGGGGAAGTGAGGTATGCCGTAAAGCAGTCGAATATTGTAGTTCTTCTTGTGCTCGGGTTACTACCCGAACCCCGAAGCTCCGTAGTGCCAGTAAAAGCGATACAGACCCCGTCAGGCTATGGCAGACGTGTCATTCAACCTATTGTAAGTCGATGTACCATCACAAGAGTCTTGGAAATATATTATGAAGGTTGAAAAACTACTTGGTGTTGCTTTAAACGTTATACTTTTAACAGGTTTAAAAGCCCCCGAACACATCCACCTACGCAATCTTGATCACATTCTGAATTAAGAAATCATTATAATGCAGTCAAAAATAATTCACAGGGAACATAATCAATTCCTTTATTCCGAGTCTTTTGCTCATTTGTCACGTGACAGACGCAACGAACGGATCGTTCATGAACGACTCGTCACTAAAAAGCAGTGCAGACTCAGAGGAATGGAGGAAAGTGTTCTGTGTGACGCTCTGTAGGGTCGGGGACAGAGGAGACATGAGGTTTGGACTAATCAAGCACCTGATTGGCTCTGTTCTTCACCTCCGCTGAACTCTTGATTATTCGACTG
>JARPMJ010007128.1:0-45826 GCA_033366665.1 Phoxinus dragarum | reverse complement strand
ACACATTGTTCGTGGTGGTCCCCGTCGATGAGCGCGGCTCGGCAGGAGCCGCAGGAAACCGCGAGACATCTTTAAAAGACACTCGTTGCTCTTTTGTGAGGAAAAAATGTGTGCCGCGGTAGGCGAACACACACACAAACACACACAAAACTGAAAGGATATTCCACGCCGGAGAAGCGCAGCAGGGAACGGCGGCTGAAGGCGGCGATGACCAGCGGCTTCAGGTAGAGGCTCGTCCTGCTGAGGTGCTTGTTCCAAACGGCTGTGGCGGCTCGAATCAATCCAGCGATGCGTGCAGCTCGTTGAATTTAAGAAAATCGGCGTGTTAGACAGCTATGCTCGTATTTATAGGCCTAGGCCACGCCTGTTTGGGCGGGAGGTGACGCAGAAGGGCGCGAAGCGTCCTCATTGGTCAGCGTCTCTGGCCTCGCATAGGCTGTGCTTTTCTGGCAGAGCAGCCAATGGGTGAGCTGTATTGCTCCGCCTAGGTTGTATGCTTCAGAAAAGCGTTTTACAATATTACAAAATTAAGGATTAATTTTAGGCTTCAATCTCGACAAAGAAATATCTTTCCCGTAGCGTTCTTCGACGCAGTACGAGAGAACTCTACGTAAGAGAACTATAGGGCTGCACGATTGTGGGAATCCATTTTTAGATTTTTAAAATGGGTAAATATTGCGATTTAAAAAAATATATCCTATGTAATGAACTTGTTGTGTCTTGTAGGCATATAGGTTCAGTGCTGTATACAATAATAATAACAAGTCTATAGCAGCTAGGCAGCCTATAAATCGTTAAACACTTCAGTAACACTACACTAGAGTAAAAATATATCGATTATCAATGTTTACAATTGTTATGACGTTATGAAATGAGATTGGAGTAAAAACATGCGTTTTACTTTTCAAACAGACAGCGCAACTGACTCAAAACAGACAGCGGCGCGTGCAAGAGAACATTTACTGAAGCGATGGAGCCGCTGAATGTGAAGTTTATGCAACAATAACACTAACTAATATAATTCAGAATTATTTCTTACCTTAAAATCTTTGTCTTCAAATCGCGTTCTTCTTCTTCGGATGTAAATCCAATAAGCTTGCGAGTTCACGAGACGGAGAGGCAGAAAGCACACCCTGTTTTTTTTTCTTTATTTTACAAAAGCACAACGTTTTGTTTAGATTGTAAGTGGACACATACAAAAGTATACATCTCACAGATTCTTTTTTCATATTCTTAAGTCTGTATGACCATACATGACGGAGTATTTTAAGTCTATGTTGCTGCTATGTAAAAAAAAAAAAAAAAAACAGCAAAACGCGCCGACCCCAGAGGTTAAACATTCACATGATTCTCTGTACATGTAGGCCCTACATGGTAAAATGAAAAATCAAACAACATGGAAATGACAGGTATGTATGACACTTATGTTTCAGGAATGGCACAAAGGTGTGATCAGTGTGTTCAATAATGTGCTTTTTTGTCCTTTTTTTGTGTATCTTTGGATTATGTTGTGTTGTAAATAAATCCCAAAAAGCCATTCTTTTTTAAATGCAGTCATTCTTTGTGCCTCATAATGATAGTGCCTGAGAGCTCCTATAGGGCCATTATGGGAGGGGTCTTTGTCTTTCTCAGGTGTGAAACACTTAATATGCATGGGTTGTTAACGCCTCCTCGCATACAGCTTTCTTACACAAAACATGTCTTACAAATTTTAAATCAATATGTTGTCTGATCTGAATGAGTATAAAGGATGATTTTCACATAGTTTTGAAGCAAATATTCTAGGCTACATGATACAATTTTCAAAAGTATTGTGAAGAAATAATCAGTTTGGCCTATTACTGACCTTATTTCAGTGACAATTTTTATTTATTTTTACAAACCACGCATAAACATCATTATCTCAAAACTACACACTTTTAAAGGTTGCTCCTCCTGTCTCGGGCGCGTTCTTCCTCCTGGGCACAGAGACACAACAGGGAAGTACTGGGGGTCAGGGGTGACTGGCTTACCTTTAGCCTCGGGCGTGGCTCGGCGGTTCCATGGAGGGATGGGTCGGGGGTCCGGCGGTATGAAGGCCAGCACCTCCAGGACATCCGCTGGATCTGGGTCAATGCTGGGACTTTTGGTCAGTATCCAGGTAAGTATAACTTTTCGCAGTGGGGCTCACTCACTGACTTCGTAGGCGCGATGCGTCCGTTCCTTTCTTGCTCTCAAGTCCTTACTTATGTCTGGATCACAGCAGTGAAATTATGCTGTACCATCATGGTAAAGTGCACCAGATCACTAGCCTGGGTTTCCCCATGCTGCCTTGTGCGCAGCGCGATTTTATTCACTCTGCTAGGCAGCCTGAATTCCATGGACCAGATTTTCGCCTCAGCGAGGGGGACCAATCACAGAAAGGGGAGGGAGCCGCAAGACGATGACGACGTCTATGCGACACACCGAAGCAGTTTGTTTATATCTATTGGTCCAACATGGCAGCAGACGCAAAGTTACCTTTCGATGCAGCCTTAGATAGTGTTCTAATTTATTCACATAAATCTATGACCCATCGTCTTCTTCCTCGTCAAATTTCTGTCGCTCTACATGCGTCATCTGGTATAATTGAAACGATTGGCTATGGGTACGTACAGGCGCATTTGATAGACATCTGTAGCGCTCAATAAACGGCTCTGGGCATTCAGAAACCACGCCTCAAATACGAGAAAATTAACATGTGGTTCCCAGACCACGTCTCAATAAAACGAGGTCTGACGTTAGCCAGGCTACCAGATCACAGTAATCTGCTGCATACTTTGTCCTAAAAAACAAATTACAATAAATCAAATTAAAAATCACAACACACCACCTCAACCAACTGCTACACAACTTCTGGCTCTGTGAATCTAATAGTTTATGTAAATGAAATAATTGCATATAAATTGTTTATTTAACTGTTTTTTATTTATTGATATATTAAAATATATATATATTTTTTATATCAAGACTATAGGTTATTCTCTGGCTATTTTCATCTGCGTCATAGCAATTTATTACTGTGAGTTTTGACTGCTGCAAACGTGGACCAACAGCGCCAGCGAGTCAAGGCATTCCACTCACGGCCGTTTGAAGGAATTTGGGGGCCCCAAGCAAAATGGACATGGAGGCCCAGCCTTGCCCTTGCTTGCCTTGTCGCGACGGGCCTGTATTCCACGGACATAAAATGCCATCAGCTCTTGTGTGTCTTGTGACCTTAAAAAGTTTGGATGTATCTTTTTAAATGAGACCTGAGTTGACAGTCAGGGGATCAGGGGAAAGAGTTTCAGAGATATAGATACAATTTCACTCTTTTCCTCACACAAAGTATGCTGTCAGAGCAATTGGAAAGGAGCACAAGATTTATTTAGACTATTTTTGTACTGATCTTTTTCTTTTTATAAATGAGTCCCATAAAAGAGAGAAATGTCATGTCCACTAACTCTCATTAGACTATTAGTAGACTGTCAGTGGACTGGTAGTTTATGGTTAGGTGTTAGGTTCGGGTTAGGAGAATAAGTTGACTTGTAGTTGCCAAGTTACTTATAGTCAGTAGAATGTCTGTTGGGGGACCAACAAATAAAGTGTTAGCAGATATTAAGGGAGAACTCTGGCGCAAAATGAACCTTTGGTCTAATTACACATTGTTACTTAATCAACCGTTATCTGAGTTTTTTTTTTCATGATTATCGAATGTAAATAGTTTTATCTTTAAAAAACAGTTTAGCCTATAACTCTAGTATAAGGCTAGTATATAGGGCATAGAGTAATGACAAATAAAAATCGCTTGTTAATACCACTAACAAGGCTCAAAATAGCCCCACACTAACACAGTAGTATAATGAGGGTCCCTACCTTCAAACCGAAGCAATGATACATTTTCTACGAACGCCGATCCAAGTGCGCTGGTGAGATGTGAACGAGCTATAAGTTGTGACAGGTGAAAAGCACAAACACAAACCATTTTCTTCTCTTCAATATGTACACGGCGCCTACTGTTCGCGCTCACCTTATCACAACTTATAGCTCGTTCACATCTCACCAGCGCACTTGGATCGGCGTTCGAAGATCGACTGGTAGAGACTGTTTTTCAAAGATGGCTTCTGCCTGTATACGTGAAGTTGACTGTATGTATAAAATATCTTCTTATTAAACTGTCTGGACACTGACAAATTCTCATTGCTTCGGTTTGAAGGTAGGGACCCTCATTATGCTACCGTGTTAGTGTGGGGCTATTTTGAGCCTTGTTAGTGGTATTAACAATTTTTATTTGTCATTACTCTATGCCCTAGCATTATAGGCTAAACTGTTTTTTAGAGATAAAACTATTTACATTCGATAATCATGAAAAAAAAAATCTCAGATAACGGTTGACTAGGTAACAATGTGTAATTAGACCAAAGGTTAATTTGTGCCGGAGTTCTCCTTAAGCAGACAGTCTACTAATACTCTAATGAGAGTTAGTTGACATGTAGTTGAAAAGTTACTTATAGTTAGTAGAATGTCTAAAGTGTACTATCAAAATAAAGTGTTACCTTTATATTTATTTTTAGATATTTTGTATTGTGTTTAATTTCTAGTTGTCTTCAGTTAATTGATTGATTGTTGTTTTTTTACTTTATGGTTGTGTATAAAACATCACAGTGCTTATTAACATGTTAAAATATCTTTTATTGTAGATATAATATCATACTACTTTTTGTTTTGCCTAAACTCATTTTACAACTTGATTATGTAATAGCTTTTCTTGTGTTTGAGTTTGAACGATTTGTTCAGATTTATTTGGTGGTCAGTCAGCAACAGTGAGACATTTTATACAAATCTGCCAGACCAATTATAGATTAGAATAATCATTTCATATAAGGGCTGGCTTATGTAGAGGTGAGCAATGAGAAGGTGACCACCTGGCCAAGCAGGTCAAATCTGTATTAACTGATGTTATTTTGTTGAAAATGTTTCAAAGTCTAAGATAGAAATTCTTATTTTTTCTGCTTTTCACTTCTGCTTTACCTTGAGTACTATCTTTTTCTTGAAAAAGCTAAAAGTGGCATTTCAGTACTGTGAGTATTGGTATCTTGTATGATAAATTGCTGGTGATGATGCTCATTCCAAGGATTAAAGCATCTGCAAAATGAATAAATGTAAATACATTATCCTTTTGTATGTACACCTGCAGTATTCTAATGTAACCTCTATGTTAATATTTTTAAGATGTTTAGTGTAAATCTGCTTATGGCATTGTCATTATGTATTATAATGTTGTTGTGTTTCTTTTGTCAAACAAACAAGATCAAAATTAGTTCTGAAGAATGTCATTGAATGTAGCTCAATGGAACATGTCTGCATTACTCCCAATGGAAGTGTTTTCAAAAAGAAAGTTGACCTCCATTATGTATTTGCATGAATAGCCCATTGTTTCCTTTGTCCTTTTTCCATGTTCCCTTTCTTTTTCCATGTTCCCTTTCTCATGCTTTGTGATCAATGTAAACAGATCCTTAGTTAATAATAAAGATCCTAAAGTGCCAAAGAGATCTACTGTTACACAGTTTTTGGTGAACAAATATTGATCTTCGTTGTTTGCCTCCTCTTTTTTTTTTTTAAGAAAGCATCTCACGCACAATACAAGCATCAGATAGTGACGCAAGAAAATGGAAGAAAAAAAAGCACAAATTAAACAAGCATAATAAATGCTCACATATGAATAAACACATAATCACAGTAACATATGCATATACAACTAAAATAAAAAATTAAAAAGTTTTATCCAGAGCTTGTCTCCTTATAATAATCTAAAAATGGCCTCCAGGATTTCAAGAAAAGATCGGGTTTCATTCTAACTCCAAATTTAATCTTTTCAAGTTTGAGGGCAAAAAGTAGGTCAAAAACCCACTGACGGTAGGTTAGAGGAGATCCAAATTGGAAGCTTGGATAAGCTTCCAATTAATCAGTATAAGTCGTCTAGCCAACAGTGTGCAAAGTGCAATATTATCTATCTCTAAAGCTGTAAGTTTAATATTTTCCGGAAGAACCCCAAATAAAGCGGTCAATGGGTTGGGGTCTATTACAGTGTTAAGAATTTCCGAGACACAACTAAAAATTCCCCCCCAAAACCTTAATAACTTAGGACAGGACTAAAAAGAATGAAACAGAGAGGTTGGCTCCACAACACAGCGTGGGCAGGTGGGGTCTAAATCAGGAAATATCTTGCCGAGTTGTACCCTAGACCAATGAATACGATGCACTACCTTAAATTGAATAAGCCTATGCCTAGGGCTAACTGAAGAAGAATGTATCCTTTTTAAGACGGTGTCCCAGGTTTCATCTTCTAACAAAATACTTAAGTCCTGCTCCCAGAGAGATTTTAATGACCCACTAGATGGGGTTTGTTTATTATTATACTGTATATCTTTGAAATGGCACCTCTTATACATTTATGCTGGACTAAAATACACTCCAAGACACCACTAGGAGGGGCAGAGGGGAACTCCGGAAAATGTTTACGAGCAAAGCTCCGAACTTGAAAACACCGGAATAAATGTGAATTAGACAAAGAAAATTTATTTTTAAGTTGGTCAAATGAAGCAAAATTATCATCTACAAATAACTGATCAATTGTAGACCCTGTGACTTCCAAATATTGAAAGCCCCATCAAAAAGAAAGGGTGGAAAGGGAGGGTTACTGGCAATGGGTGCAGCTGAAGAAAGAGCCTTAAAGGAGAACTCCAGCGCAAAATGAACCTTTGGTCTAATTACACATTGTTACCTAGTCAACCGTTATCTGAGATTTGTTTTCATGATTATCGAATGTAAATAGTTTTATCTCTAAAAACAGTTTAGCCTATAACGCTAGTATAACGCTAGTATATGGGGCATGGAGTAATGACAAATAAAAATCGCTTGTTAATACCACTAACAAGGCTCAAAATAGCCCCACACTAACACGATAGCATAATGAGGGTCCCTACATGCAAACCGAAGCATTGAGAACTTTGACAGTGTCCAGACAGTTTAATAAGAAGATATTTTATACATACAGTCAACTTCACGTATATAAGCAGAATCCATCTTTGAAAAACAGACTCTATCAGTCGAACTACGAACCGCCGATCCAAATGCGCTGAACTGTGTAGAATCTCATATGGTCCAGCGCATTTGGATCTGTGGTTCGTAGATCGATTGATAGAGTCTGTTTTTCAAAGATGGATTCTGCTTATATACGTGAAGTTGACTGTATGTATAAAATATCTTCTTATTAAACTGTCTGGACACTGTCAAAGTTCTCAATGCTTCGGTTTGCATGTAGGGACCCTCATTATGCTACCGTGTTAGTGTGGGGCTATTTTGAGCCTTGTTAGTGGTATTAACAAGCGATTTTTATTTGTCATTACTCCATGCCCCATATACTAGCGTTATACTAGCATTATAGGCTAAACTGTTTTTATAGATAAAACTATTTACATTCGATAATCATGAAAACAAATCTCAGATAACGGTTGACTAGGTAACAATGTGTAATTAGACTAGGGGTGTAACGGTATGCAAAAATCACGGTTCGGTACGTACCTCGGTTTTAAAGTCACGGTTCGGTTCATTTTCGGTACAGTAAGGGAAAGAAATGCAAAACATTAAACTGCTGGTTGTTTACTATAAACTTTTTTTTTAACAATTTGTTTACACTTTTTTAAACACTTTTTAATAAAATATATTAATAAAAAATATATAAAATAAAAAGAATAAGAAATAAAATACTGCTGCAAAGTTCTCCACTAAATAAAATACTCTTAAACCAATATTGGCCATGACGCTAGCTATGGTGATCGGGCCGAATTTTAGGCAGTAGATTTTAGACAGCAGTAACCGAACCCGACCCAAACCCGACAGGCATAAAGATATTTATGTCCGAGCCCGACCCGAGAGTTAAAATCCCATTTTTTTTCTCATACTAATGACACATGTACGTTTGTTTGTGTGGAAAGCCCGCTTTTATTAAGCAACTGAAAGGCATTTGGAAATGTCAACAGATGAGCGCATCAGCGCGCATGGAGCAGCAAGCTCTCTTAACACAGGCGCGCATGCACGCGTTTCGTTGTCACAGCAACATAAACAAATTTCCGCACACAGGAAGACAGATGTTATGGTAATATTTTACATGCATTTGAATCACAAAAACGATTAATCAGATTTAATCAGTGCAACGCGGAGACTTCCGACACTTAATATGTTTGTGTGGAAACTCGGAATTGACGCATGTTCCGCACACAAAACTAGCCTAATTTACGTGAAAGATTGCATTCGGTGCACATGTGAACCGTACCGAAAGTCCTGTACCGAAACGGTCCGGTACGAATACATGTACCGTTACACCCCTAAATTAGACCAAAGGTTCATTTTGCACCGGAGTTCTCCTTTAAGCCCTAGAGCTCTGCGGAACTGAGTCCAAATCCTCAGAGTGTTTAACAATTGGATTCTTAATCGAGATACTTTGATGGGGAGGCATAGAAGAACAGAGCAACGATGTTATTGTGACTGGGGAACAACAAACAGCCTCTATTTGCACCCAGAGAGGTTTACACAGTTGCAAATCATGCCGGCACCAGTACAATACGTTTCTAAAGTTGGCTTCCCAGTAATACATTTGAAAGTTAGCTAGGCAAAGCCAAACCTCCCACTTCTTTTGGCTTGACAAGATGCTTTAGACTTATTCGCCTTGGCTTGTTATTCCAAATAAACGATGAGATGGTCTTTTCCAGACATGAGAAAAATGACTTAGGAATAAATATGGGCAGACATTGAAATAAATATAAAATTTTTGGAAGAATGTTCATTTTAACTGCATTTACCCTTCCTGTCAGTGACAGAAGAAGAGGTTTCCATGATAAAAACATAGATTTTGTGAGATCAAATAAAGAACTAAAATTGGTTTTAAATAAGTCAGCATGTTTACGAGTCACTTGGACACCCAAGTACCTAAATTGGTTATTAACAACTCTGAATTTCATATTTGAATATGAGAGACTTAATGCAGCATAATTCACTGGGAATAATTTGCTCTTGGAAAGATTCAATTTATAACCCAAAAAAGTACTAAATGAGCCCAATATTAAAAGAACTCGAGGAATTGAGACTACGGGATTGGATAAAAATAAAACAAGATCATCAGAGTTTGCCTCCTTTGTTTCCACCTTCGATGTGGATGTTTTTATTGTTGTTTTGTCGAACCCATTAGACAGAATGATGTTTTCTACTCGACAGTGAGTGTACTTGACAGTTTTTAAACATTTTATTTAGCGAGGCCATTATTACTAATTTTTCATTTTACATTTTTTAAATATAATTTAATATTTTATATACTTAAGCCTGTACTTAAAGTGATTTTTTTGGCATTAATAAAACAACTTAAAATCACTGTAACACGCAGTATTGCTTTAATTTTAAACAAAGGAAAGGGTAATGCTTTAGATTATAGCCCGGAATGTACTGCATAATTAAAACTAATTTACAGTATAACTTTCGGTATAGTATAAAGTACTTACATGTAAGTATAAGGGAACAATATGTAATGTTTTGGGAATAAAGTGGTAACAACCAGGAGAATTAACAAATAATTTATACTGTAATTATTTTAGAACTAAGGGGTACTTATTCTACTATTATATTACAACAATCTTACATTTGGGAGCAATTAAGCGAGAAAATACACTGCATACCTTTTTGTAATAATAGTGTACATACTGTATAAAAAAAAAAAATAGAGGGTACATATCTGTGCATTTATACAGTTTTTTTTTTTAAAGCAAAAGTGCAAATGTTTTAGTTTGGGCTAACATGTGTAACGGTGGTTGCCCGACAATGTGAAAAAAATAATAATACTTGAACAACAAAAAATATATATTTTCTAAGGCGAGAATTGAACCCGGGTATCCTGACGCAGAGTCCTAACCGCTAGACCACAGTGCGACATCAACTTTCAGTCCCAAAGCCTGGAAAACAAAACAAAAAAACAATCTTTAATGTTCGGCGCGCCAGACAAGTGTAGGCTACACCTGCCACAAAGATGTATATTATTGTCCCGGATAGCTATAACAACCACCCGTTACATAAAAAGTGAAAAAAAAGAAAACCATAGGCTAAGAAATTATATGAAACTCTCTTTAATAAGATTAATACGTTTTTTTTTGTTATCACCACAATTTACTTCAAAAATAGTAGAAGAATAAACAAGAGAAAAATCAACACTTTAAATCACGGTATGTTAGCAATATATCTTCAAGTTCAAAAAGTAGAGAGAAAGAGAAACAAAACTAACGTTAGCACTCATTAAATCTGTGGCACTGTGTGTGTGTGTGCGCGCAAATTAATTTCGGGTTTGGGAATATAGCAACACTGAGTTGGCAGCACGGGTGGTCAAGAGTGACTCTGGAACATCGCCAGCGTCAGCCCGTCTTGCTCCTATTTTTTCCCCTGCTCCACCAAGCCATCGGTTTAGGAGTCCGATTCAAAACTTGTGAAAGCATCCATAGGCCAAAAGACACACCCGCTAGCGAGAGGCTAACCCAGCAGCACTACCTCCTCTCCACGATGCCCGAAAAACACACTCTTTTCTCACGAAATCCACCCGCAATGAACTGCCTCCAACAGTAATGTAACGCACTCCACTCGTTAGTTGAACATGACCGCCGCATACTCTTTAAACCATGCCCCTACATACTCATTTCCGTCGTTAATTTTTCCTCTCCTCCAATCCTGTCAGAGTATAGCTTGGGAGGAGATGACAGAAAATGAAAGTATAAAGGGGCAGTACAAAAAATATCTGTATTGCTACACTCTTCCCCCCTGGCTGAAACAACCCATGGTTATTAAGAAAGAAAAAAAAAAGAACTCCCCCTCATCTGAGGTTTCTTGAAAGAGGTTTTGAAGTCTCCTCTTTGCCTGGTCTTCCAACGCCTCAGCTGTTGGAAAACACATTTTAAGATTGTACATGTGACGGGAGCGGTATGATTTTTCTTAGTATAACTAAATCCAGATAGCACGGACTACGCCACCCTGGGAATTGCACCCAAGGAAATATAAAAGGGACCCAGGTTCGGTGGTGCAGAGAAAAGACAGAGTCGCTTCATCCAATAAATTAATGGTTTTATTTAAAAGGAAAAAATATCCCACAAGCACCATTTGTTCGTAATATAAATCATTGGCAAGTTTATTATAACAATACAGAATATATCAAATGTTAAAATAACATTCCTCCAGACATCGCTGATTTTCAAGCACTGAATCACATTAAACCAAACATAACAAACCAAAAATGTATGTACCGTCCCCACAAAATAAAACAGACAAGAAAAAGAATTACTACAAAAAGAATGTAACTGCAAGGCTAAAGCTTACGTTAGGGGTGGCAAGCTAGCTGTAAACAATTGTGCTCTCAACCATTTATGTGTGCACGGCAAACTACATATGAAGAGGTGCTCAAACCCTGGTGCTCCAACCTCACAGCAAATGTGTTCACCCAGGTGACTAGCCTCCCCCTCGGCGCACTCAGCCTTGACTCGAAACCAAAAAGAAACAAAAAGAAAGATTAGTAGGGAAGATACAAAAACAAAATAATCACAACAATCACATCAGACACAAATATGATGATTGACCAGATCAGGTGGTGCACAGATGATAAATAATCTGTCCTACCTCATCGGCAGTGAGGACCCCAAAATACTCAATGGATGACCGTTAGATAGACACTAATATAACACCACACGGCACTACGGCCCAAATCACACTGATCAGTCCAACTCCATTACAGAAATAGCAAAATAACCCAAACCATAAAATGATCAAAACAACACACAGCGACTATTAAAGTCATGAAAACCTAACAAAATTATTGTTCACGAAGGACAAAGGGAATAATCTAGTCAAAGAAAAACAGCAGCACGACCTGAATTAATCACGTGGTACGCGGAAGACTGCAAAACAAAACATAAAAATCAGACAAGGATCTACTCCAATCAACAAATACAAAACATTACTAAATCATACATACCACACGAGAATCACACACATCACGAATCACACATATCACGATGTCAGGATGCACTCGCGAATGTTCCACGAAAAAAACACAATAACCCCCATTAAACTTGACTAACCCCATACAACCCACATCACAACAAATTGTGATTGCTGAAATACCTCAAAGCTTTCAATGAGCGCTCGACGCAACTCCCAGGGCACGCAACCGACACGGTTATAGCGATCCTTCAAAGATAAAAACACATAGTCTAAACACTTTAAAACCACACAAAGCCGTTGTTGCAATCTCTGCCTCCCTCTGGCTGCTGTTGAAAAAAGAGAAACGCGTATGTGTGACGTGTTGGGCCTTTTGGGTTTCCGTAGTGTAAACAAAGTGTAGCGGGGAATCAGTCTGAGTTGACGGTGCGAAGGTGGTTCTGTAATATGGATCCACTGGAGGCAAGTTTTAAGAGAACCCAAGTGCAGCTTTAATTAAACAAAACATAACAATAAACAAAAACCATGGCGTGGCATGAAAATATGACATGGACAAAGACTTACTAACAGTGGTTTACAGGAAACAATACTTGACCAAGACACAGGCAAACATGAGGGCTTAAATACATACAAGACTAACGACCAGACAAGGGACACCTGTGAACAATGATCAAACAATCAGACAATAAACTCATGACAAGACACATGGCAGGGTCACATGACTACAAGGGATCACATGACAGACAAGGAAGCAGACATGATGTGAACAAAACCGTGACAGAATCCCCCCCTCTAAGGGCGTCTCCCGACGCCCAGCAAAACATAAAAGTCCAGCTGGGTGGTGGAGCGGAGGTGGTCTTGGGGGAGGGATGGTGGGCCAGGCCCGTGCAGGGGGACGGGACATGTGGCGTGGCGTGACGTGGACGGGCCTGGGACGTGCCATGGCATGGGCGGACCTGGCCCGTGGCAAGGCGTGGGCGGACCTGGACCGTGGCAAGGCGTGGGCGGACCTGGACCGTGGCAAGGTGTGGGCGGACCTGGACCGTGGCAAGGTGTGGGCGGACCTGGACCGTGGCAAGGCGTGGGCGGACCTGGACCGTGGCAAGGCGTGGGCGGACCTGGACCGTGGCAAGGCGTGGGCGGACCTGGACCGTGGCAAGGTGTGGGCGGACCTGGACCGTGGCAAGGTGTGGGCGGACCTGGACCGTGGCAAGGCGTGGGCGGACCTGGACCGTGGCAAGGCATGGGCGTTGACGACCCTTCAGGCGGCCATGGCGGAGACGACCCTTCAGGCGGCCATGGCGGAGACGACCCTTCAGGCGGCCAGGGCGGAGACGACCCTTCAGGAGGCCATGGCGGAGACGACCCTTCAGGCGGCCATGGCGGAGACGACCCTTCAGGAGGCCAGGGCGGAGACGACCCTTCCGGCGGCCAGGGCGGAGACGACCCTTCAGGCGGCCAGGGCGGAGACGACCCTTCAGGAGGCCAGGGCGGAGACGACCCTTCCGGCGGCCAGGGCGGAGACGACCCTTTCAGGCGGCCATGGCGGAGACGACCCTTCAGGCGGCCAGGGCGGAGACGACCCTTCCGACGGCCATGGCGGAGACGACCCTTCAGGAGGCCAGGGGCGGACACGACCCTTCAGGAGGCCAGGGCGGAGACGACCCTTCCGGCGGCCATGGCGGCGCAGCCTCCATGGTCCTATCAAGGACCCTAAAGCCTCCCCCCAAAATTTTCTTGGGGAAAATTATGAGGTTATATATAGGAACAGACACTGGTTCAGGAACAGACAGAGGTGCGGCGGCAGCCATCTCGGGGCGAGACTCTGGCGTGGCGGTGGCCATCTCGGGGCGAGACTCTGACGTGGCGGCGGCCATCTCGGGGCGAGACTCTGGCGTGGCGGTGGCCATCTCGGGGCGAGACTCTGACGTGGCGGCGGCCATCTCGGGGCGAGACTCTGGCGTGGCGGCGGCCATCTCGGGGCGAGACTCTGGCGTGGCGGCTGCCATCTCGGGGCGAGACTCTGGCGTGGCGGCGGCCATCTCGGGGCGAGACTCTGGCGTGGCGGCGGCCATCTCGGGGCGAGACTCTGGCGTGGCGTGGAGCACAGTCTCTGGCTGGGCATTTGGGACATGAAGCTCAGTCTCTGGTTGGGCAGGCGGGACGTGAAGCTCAGTCTCTGGCTGGGCAGGCGAGACGTGAAGCTCAGTCTCTGGCTGGGCAGACGAGGCGTGGTCAGGCGCTGTATAAGCCGACCACACACACCAAATGGCTGTGGCCAAAATGGTAAATGTTGACGTTATTGCTGGCTCAGATGTCGCGGCAGCCATTTTGTCCGAAGACATGGTGTGGAGCGTCTCAGGCTTGGCAGGCATGACGTGAAGCGTCTCAGGCTTGGCAGGCATGACGTGAAGCGGCTCAGGCTTGGCAGGCATGATGTAAAGCGGCTCAGGCTTGGCAGGCATGACGTGAAGCGGCTCAGGCTTGGCAGGCATGACGTGAAGCGGCTCAGGCTTGGCAGGCATGACGTGAAGCGGCTCAGGCTTGGCAGGCATGACGTGAAGTGGCTCAGGCTTGGCAGGCATGACGTGAAGTGGCTCAGGCTTGGCAGGCGTGACGTGAAGTGGCTCAGGCTTGGCAGGCGTGACGTGAAGTGGCTCAGGCTTGGGGGTTACTGTGGGATTGTGGGGCACCTCATCCACAAAGCCCACAGTAAACGAAGAACCACTCAAAAGAAGGGCATAGTCAATATATTGCTCTAGGGAAAAATGAATTTTCCCCCCTGGCAAAGATGAGCGCAGCGGTTCGTTCAGCCCATAGCGGAAAATGTCCTTAAGAGCCACATCATTAAAACCAACCTTGTAGCATAGTCCACAAAATTCCTCCACATAAATTTCCAGAGGACGATTCCTCTGGCGTAGCTTTAGGAGGGAAAGGTCTGCTGGGTTCATGGTTGTAGGTCAAGTATTCTGTAATATGGATCCACTGGAGGCAAGTTTTAAGAGAACCCAAGTGCAGCTTTAATTAAACAAAACATAACAATAAACAAAAACCATGGCGTGGCATGAAAATATGACATGGACAAAGACTTACTAACAGTGGTTTACAGGAAACAATACTTGACCAAGACACAGGCAAACATGAGGGCTTAAATACATACAAGACTAACGACCAGACAAGGGACACCTGTGAACAATGATCAAACAATCAGACAATAAACTCATGACAAGACACATGGCATGGTCACATGACTACAAGGGATCACATGACAGACAAGGAAGCAGACATGACGTGAACAAAACCGTGACAGGTAGTGTCGCAGTCTATGTCCCGTTTGAATGCTAGCAAGCAAAGTGCCTTTTATGCCGTAAATGTGTACCGCTGTGGACAATAAAGCCCGAGTTCATTGTTGAAACCAACCCCGCCCCAACGGTTGCCCGACGCGCCATAAATCAGCTAGCTAACCCGTTCACTTCCATGAACTGTACGGTACAAAACCCTTTCTCCCAGCCCCATGCATTGCCCTCCCAGTTCACTTCGACACCTTTTCCACTCTGCACGCCCCGGCCCGTGGAACGTTGTGGAGCAATGAGCTACAATGATAACTATGCCCCACACCGTGATCGATACCAATACGGTCAGTCAGCTGTGGAGAGGGCCAAGTCGGCCCCATGGTCATCACGCACAGCGCCGGATGTTGAAATAGTGGACGTTAGTGACGATGAACATTATGGATATCAAGAGAGAATTCCAATATTAAAGCCAGGCCATTTTGATGGAAAGGGCTCCTGGAAAGACTTTATTCACCGGTTTGAAAGCTGTGCAAGGGCAAACCATTGGTCGGAAACGACAATGGCGGTTCAGCTGAGATTCAGCCTGACTGGCGTGGCTGGAGCTATCGTTCATAAAAACCCCAGGTCTGACCGTTGGAGCTACTGGCGGATTGTGGCTGAAATAGAGACCGCCTACGGGCCGCGGTCCGACCATGCGGCAGCCATCGGCATTGAACTAAGGCAGAGGGTTAGGGGGCAGAACGAAGCCCTGCACCTATTAAGAGATGACATCTACGAGAAAGTGTCCATTGTGTATGCTGACCGTACCGAGCTGGAGCAGGACGCCATTAGTGTGGAGGTTTTCACCAACGCCCTGGCCGACGCCGAGGTGGTGCAGAAATTACTGGAAAAGCAGCCGCGTACACTATCCAGAGCATATGACATCGCACACAGCTACGAGACCACCAAGAGGGCCGCCAGAACAGTCACACAGTTCATGCAGCCTGGCCAACGCGGTCTTGTAAATCAGAGAGCCAGAGCCACCATAGTACGTAAAAATAACAGCAGGCCAGCTTGTGTGGAGCCAGTGGGGGTAGAAGTTTGGTCCATCAACTCGCCAGAGAGGGCTTCAGGATTTAATCAGCAGTGGCGCCAGAAGAGAGACACAAATGTCAAAATGCCAATGGGGGATGTTCAATGCCATAACTGCTCCGGTCTAGGGCATATCCAGAGAAACTGACCTTCCCCCCGACGACCCAGACAGCAAGGCCGGACAGTCAACAAGAACACAGCACCCGACGCAGGTAAAGTGGTCACCTGTACTGCGACTGCGAGTCAGGGAGACGACATGTGTGTTGAAATATTGATATTCACGGGTTTCACGTGACGTCACACAGCAGTGTGGCCGGCATTTGTAGGACCGAATCCAAACATGCCATCTATCTGCTGTGCTGTAAGCTGCGATAACAGCAAATCTCAAAGAAATGAGAAATTAACGTTTTACAATATCCCCAAAAACCCTGAGCGTCGTCAGAGATGGATTGCTGCTATAAAGAGGGATCACTGGACACCTACAGAACACTCCAGACTCTGCAGTGAGCACTTTATTTCAGGTAAATAATGGCTAGGTTAGCGGTAGAGCTAACTTAGCTGTTCTACACATTAGCACTAGTTCCTTACCAATCAGCCTTTGCAGACAAATTGAATTAGTTAATGTGTAGCTAGCTAACATTTCCAGACAAAATAGGTAATCTGTGTCTCTGCTAACGTTAAAGGGATAGTTAACTTAAAAACGAAAATTATGTCATCATATACTCACCCTCATGTTGTTTCAAACCTGTATGAATTTCTTTCTTCTGCTGAACACAAAGGAAGATATTTGAAAAATGTCAGTAACCAAACAGTTCCCAGGTCCCGTTGACTTCCATAGTAAGAAAAAAATACTATGGAAGTCAATGGGACCTGGTAACTGTTTGGTTACTGACATTTTTCAAAATATCTTCCTTTGTGTTCAGCAGAAGAAAGAAATTCATACAGGTTTGAAACAACATGAGGGTGAGTATATGATGACAGAATTTTCATTTTAAAGTTAACTATCCCTTTAAGTTAACTATATCCACTGTTAGACAGTAACTAATTCTGAGTAGGTAATGTTAATTGTTGTCTCATCTTCTACCACTGCAGGCAAAAAAAGTGAAAATCCTCTGAACCCCCGATTATGTGCCAAGTATTTTTGGCTACCTGTCACCTGAGCAACGGCAAAGAAGAATAAATTGCTATAAAAAAATATGAGCAGACACAGGCTGTTAAAAGGAAGAGATGTACCAGTGATGTGTCAGTGTCACCCCCATGATAACCTTACTGAGATTGAAATTGACAACACTCACAGCAGGCAGAGTGGGTAACACAGCTACTCTAAAGAACCTATCCATACTGAGAGCCGTGTAGCATGCACTGATGAAGCCTGTCGAGAAACTGTGAAGAAACTGACGGAAGAGTGTACCAGACTGAGCGCTGAGGTTCATCAGCTTAGGGACAGGGCAAACAAGTTATCTTTCCAGCAGGAGGTGTTCAAAGAACATGATGAGATGGTCCAGGACTTAACTGGACTTTCATCCTATTCCAAGATGAAGGTCATCTTCACCTTCTTGTCAGGATTCCTAAAGGCGGGACCTGGGCTGACTCCTTTTCACTGCTTTTTAATGACTCTAATGAGAATGAGATTGAATTTACCTCTCCACTTTTTTACATATATATTTCACGTGTCAAAGCCAACTGTAAGCCGAATTTTTAACAGTACATTAAATGTCATGAACAGTAGGTTGTCTTCATTCATAGTGTGGCCCAGCAAGGAGCAGATTCAAATCAGTTTACCTATGTGTTTCAAAAACAGCAGTTACAGAAATTGTACTTCCATAATAGATTGTTTTGAAATTTTCATTGAGAAGCCCAAGAACATGAGAGCGCGAGCACAAACATATTCACAGTACAAACATCATAATACTGTTAAGTATTTGATCTCAATAACACCACAGGGAGTCATATCATTTGTTTCTACTGGTTGGGGGGGGCGAACAAGTGATAAGCATCTGACTGAAAACTGCGGCTACCTGGAAAACCTGTCACCTAGGGCTGTCACTTTTGAGAAAATCAAATTCGAACGGATATCAAATACCAGCCTATGTATTCGAATATATTCGAATATCTATTACCCCCCCCCCTCCCTCACCCCCCGCGCGCGCGGAGAAAAAAAAAAACGTCAATCGAAACTTTACTAACAGTTTGACAGTCATAAACAGGACTCCCAAAATTACACTTAAAGGACTCATATCTGCAAATAAACCTTGCCTTTACATGTGCATCTGCACGGTGCCGACCGGTTGTGCAGGAAAGTATGCAGTCATACGATGTTGGACGCCTGGCGATGCTCTGGCCGTCTGCTGCGTTTCTGGGGCGGTTTAAACCTGGCCACTTCATGCGTTTTCTCAGATCGGATAGCTATCAAAACGATTCCATTTACACCTGATCACATAGGCCTAAATGTGGTTTAAAACCGGATATAAATCCGATCTTCAATTCCCGCGCTATATGCAGATTTAATGGATTTAATGTCACCGAAAGCAACAGATATGAGCTGCATTTTATTGATCATCAGCTAACATCAAAGACTGCAATAAGAGAGAGCGGCAGCCCTGGTAAGATAATTTAGTTTCTTTACTTTTAATGAAGATTATTATTAGTGTGTGTTAAAGCGTCTGCGACTTACTTTCACTTTGATTTGCGATAGTTTGCACATTGGCTTGACGCTTGATGAATAGATCATCTGCGGTGATGCGTGTTGCAGCGCGCCGTCATATCTGACTATAACATAGCCTATATAGCCTGTAACACGCTTTTTTAAAATAAAAAGTGAAACGGTCTAATCATAGACTGTAAAAAATGCGCTAGACATGGCACTTTAAAAACCGAATAGTTTATTTGAAGTTCGATTACGGATATTTCACGTCATGTTCGAATGCATATTCGAATATCGAATAAAAAGTGACAGCCCTACTGTCACCTGGTGATGTCGTCTTGTGAGATCGAGGGTTTACCATAGGAGATGCTGTGGGCTTGTACAGTGCTCATCTCAAATTACCTGCCTTCACTAAAGGGAAACAGCAACTGCACCCAAGTGAACTTGAAACTACAAGGGGACTAGCAGCTGTTCGGATCCATGTGGAACGCGTCATTGGTCTTGTAAGAAACAAGTACACAATTTTGCAAAGCACAATACCCATCTCTCTTTGCCAGACTACAATTCCAGGAGAGCTTACATCTCTGGACAAGATGGTCAAAGTCTGCTGTGCTTTGTGTAATATTTGCCCATCTGTTGTGCCCTCAGAATAGAGAGTAACATTGTGTTCCCAGTGTAACATAATAATATGAATTGTTGTTTGTTTTTTATACAATTCTGTTTTATATTTGCAATAAAAAAAACAGGTTTCAGTAAACTACATTGCTTTTATTCTATTCATTGTTAATTATTCATAATAATCAAATAATTCATTAAATAAGGTATATTACAACTTCATTAAAGGGATAGTTCACCCAAAAATGAAAATTCTGTCATCATTTACTCACCTTCAAGTTGTTTCAAACCTGTATGAGTTTCTTTCTTTTGTTGAACACAAAAGAATATATTTTGAAGAATGTCAGTAACCAGACAGTTGCTGGACCCCATTGACTTCCATAGTAGGGAAAAAAAAGATACTATGGAAGTCAATGGGACCTGGTAACTGTTTGGTTACTGACATTTTTCAAAATATCTTTCTTTGTGTTCATCAGAAGAACGAAACTCATACAGGTTTGACACAACTTGAGGGTGAGTAAATGATGACAGAATTTTCATTTTTGGGTGAACTATCCCTAGTCATGGTAAAAAATTTTTTATATACTTCAGTAACCGTCAAATATTATTTTAGTTTGTAATGCACAAGTTTCATGGAGATTATGTTGAAGGGACGCTGATGTAAATAAGAGGTGAAACTGATTAATCAAAAAACTTTTGTAATATATACACGTCAAATAACTACACGTTTTCTTCTGCACTCCACACATTTCCATGTCTTCGGTACCCTGCTCAATTTAAGGCAAGACTTGTGAAAGTGCTTCCGCGTACATTGTCCAGATGTGCAGGTGATGTCATCTGTGTCAGAAGGTTTTCCACAGTAGCATCCCATTTCGGATGGCTGGTCAGTGGTTGTAGTGTGTGTGGGAGTATGGCGTGGAGCTGTATACCATTTCCCCAGCAGTTCTGGGTAGTACTCTAGTCTTGATGAATTCAACCATTTTGAGGTAAGCATTGTGGAAGAAAACAGGATCATACTTGATCCGCTGGATGAAAAACTCCTGCGGTGTCCATACAATAAAGTCACAGTAACTCACCATGGAAACATGCATCTGAACTTGCACTTGATACATGAACTTGTGGTCAGTCTTAAGCGCCATTGTCCCATCCTCTCCTATGCATAGACAGAATGATGAATCTCTGCAGCTTTCGTTGAGTGAACGGTCCCTGCTGTTGAATGGGCATTTTATCTCCAGGACGCCGTCACCATGGCAAGTGCATCTTACCATGCCGTCGGGTGATGCTCCAATCCAGGGTAGGTCTGGGTTGATGATGAATCCAGATGCTTTAACCTGGAATGTATACACAATATATAGATAAACAGTAAATAAATATTGATAGGCTGTACTTGTATTAATTGTTGAAAAACCTGAAAGTCTCCATGGTGATCTTGCATCATAGATGTATAGTGTGCCCTTGCTCTTTCCTCATTCACTTGACCCCATCTGACAAATTTAAATACAAACTGTTTATTAAAATGTATTTGTCAGAATGACATTTATTTACTGCCTATCAACATTTACCTTAAGGTGTTGCACTCTGACCGCAAAACTGTCATAAATGCCTTTATGCTTCTAATTTGCTTGTAAACTGCTTCTCCTCATTTACTTGTATTGAATGGCTAAAGAGGTTACATCATGGTAAGTAACCATGTTTAATTGTGCTTTATTATTTACCTTGTTGCCTCAGTGGAAAACTGAGAAGAGCGTGGATAGCAAATTATTTTGATCAAGGGATACCTGTCTGTTTGCTTTGGCTGCCTCGTGGAATACTGACCCTGTGACTCTCCCTGCCCTTTGATCAAACCATACCCTACTTTTACTTTGCTCCCTGGTCTCCTCCTCAACTACCAAACACTGGAGAAAGGTTTGTTAGTTATTTAGTCAATTATCTAGATAGTCATGAATTTAAACTGCACAGGTAGAAATATTAGTATTAATTAGTTGGTAACGTTTTTATACTTACCTGTTGATGTGTCAGATGTAGGTTATCAAAGACCTTGGCACTCTCACCAGTAGCGTGGGCAAGTCCATCTCCAGCCAGGTGCTTGAATATATGTTTGACAAAGGAGTGGGCAAGTCCAGCTGCATCACCTTTGGCGTGTACCTGCAGTGGTGGAAGATGTATTCAGATATTTGACTTGAAAAAGTGATAGTCATCATTTACTCACCCTCAAGTTGTTCCAACCTTTTATACATTTCTTTCCTCTGCTGAACACAAAAGATGATATTTTAAATAATGCTGGTAACCAGACGGTTGACGGTAGCTACTGACTTCCATAGTATTTTTTTTCCCCTACTATAAAAAGTAAATGAGTGCCATCATCTATTTGATTACAAACATTCTTTAAAATACATTTTTGTGTGCATATGCAAGATGTTGTAAGCATGATATTGTATATCAATTTATACAGGTTTGAAACAACTTGAGGGTGAGTAAATGATGACAGAATTTTCATATTTGAGTGAACTATCCCTTTTTTTTATATAAAAATACCATAGTAAAATATGTTGTGTCAGGTAAAAATGACACAAATCTCAGGTATATACTTCATTAAAGTATCATATGCATTATGTTATTGGATGCACTTATATTTTTATACAGTTATATTTCAACACAGTGTACCTGTGGGAGTGGCCCTCGATGACAGAAAGGATGGCACTTTTCTTTGGCTTTGACTCTTGCATTTCACTGTGATGAAGCATCTCAAAAAACACCCTGCACTCTTCATCTGACAGAAACTGATGTTACGGATCTCTGCATATTGGACACCTCGGACAGACTCCATACTTGGCTGGGCCCATGCACAGGGCTTCTGGGTGCAAGCCTGCCCGTTATTGACATCAACAGAAGCCAAAACACAATACATTAGAGCTGCTGCATGAGAGCAAACCTCTCCTAAACCAGCCTTACAGGTGCAATGAGCCATGAGAACAGTCCCATCTTCCTGTACTGTTATCCAGGGGTGTGTTGGTGTTACACTGAGGCTTTGTGAATGCTTCACCTGGAAATTTAATAAAGTAAAATTACTTTTAATTTTACATTATTATTGCATATTACAGGTTAGCTAGCTAAATTAAAACATGTAGTTTACAATTGGAACACGTATAACGTCATTCTAGACAGCTATCTATTTTTACATTACTAAACTTATGTATTACTAAAATTACTAAATTTATATGTATGGCTGAATGATGTTGTTGTTACCTGCTTCAGTATGCTAAACTACTGCTCACTGTTTCTGCCTTAAATTAATACATTGTTTAAATTAATAGATTATAGCTAACTGCGTGATTTTTAAACATTTCTGAAATGCATAACTTGGACCCTCTAAATTGTAATGTAGACCCATGCATTTTCTGTAAAGCTGCTTTGAAAATATATTGTGAAAAGCGCTTTACAAATAAATTTGAATTGAAAATAAAGGTGTCCAAACCTCACTAATAATACAGATGATGTGCTTTACCGACATTATTAGCAATTCAGTTCAGCAATGCAGCGATTACTCGCGTAACGTTAATATCACTTACCCGTCCTGTTATTAAGAACATTTTCTTCATCTCCAGATGATAGATTTTTGGATCATTAACCCATCCCGAAGTGAAGTAGAGGTAGGCTTCAGTGCTTTTAAATGCCTTGAGAGCTTTGCCGGTGTATGGAGAGGGATTGTGGACGAGGTAGATATAAATATCAGCAAACGTCAAATCTGGCAAGTTTTTACAAGACTTTAATGGAGTCAGCAGTTCGTTTGGCAGTAAATAAGGATCTATACCTAAAGTATCTATTTTATTTAAATACTGTTGCTTTTCGTCTGCAGTGAGGTGTGCTATTTTAGTGTGCGACATCTTTCCAATCACCATGGAGATACTACTCAATTTAACTCAAAGGTCCTAAAGATGGCGGGCACAACAAAAAAGTCACGTGACTGAAACCCATGAATATGGACTGGAAATGTGTGCTCTGCTTGATTCTGGTGCGCGAAGGAATGTGTTGCCCCTCCATCTTTTTAACTCTATTCCTGCAGAGTCCAGACCCCCAATAGAGCCATCTGTCGCACAGGTTCTGCAGGGCATCGGGCCCAGTGGTCTGGCAGTTCTGCGGGAGGTTAACTTACCAGCACAGGTTGGGTGCAGGGCTACCAATGTGAACTTTATTATGGCTGACACAGCAGAGAACACCGAGGTTATCCTGGGGCACCCTTTCCTGCATCAGACAAGTGTCCAGCTGGACTATGGTCGCCGTGAGATAACCCTCTTCGGAGAAAAGGTACCTCGTTTTAACCAAAACCATCAGCCTCGGGTACACATTGTCAGAGTGGCCCGCACAACAGTGTTGGAGTCGGGGTGTGAGTATGTAGTACCTGGCACCGCCCACCTGCGCAATACCACTGAGGGAGACCTGATGCTCTGTTTGTGCTTCTTTACCCAGCCACCTGCAGGTCCTGTACGATGAGAGCTGTGCTAGTCTGCCCGAGGGCGACCAGGTGAGGTTGGCCAGCCTGCTACGGTCTTACAGTGACGTTTTCTCTACGGGGCCCACTGACCTTGGACGTACTGGCCTCGTGCAGCATGATATCCTCACCACCGTTGGTCCGCCTGTGAAACAGCAACCGCGCCGGATGGCTAGGGACAAAAAGACTGCAGCAGACCAGCAGGTGCAGCAGAGCCTGGACACTGGTGTGGCTCGGCCCAGCAACAGCAGCTGGGCTGCACCAATAGTCATGGTGAGGAAGAAGGATCAGACGTTGCGATTATGTGTCGATTACAGGCACCTAAATGAGAGAACCATAAAGGATGCTTATCCACTGCCCCGCATCCAGGACACCTTAGAAACACTGTCCACAGCCAGGTACTTCAGCACGCTAGATTTAACAGCCCGAAAAGCCGCTGTGTTCTGCACCAGTAAGGGCCTGTTCGAATGGAATGTGATGCCGTTCGGACTGTGCAATGCGCCGGCCACGTTCCAGAGGCTCATGGAACGTGTCCTGGCCGGGCTGCAGTGGGAGACCTGCTTGGTCCTACCTCGATGACATCATTGTCCTGGGGCGGGACGGAACTGAAATGTTGGAGCGGCTTAGTCAGTGTTTGGCAGACTACGCGCAGCCAACCTGAAACTTAAACCTTCGAAGTGTGTCCTGTTCCGAGAGCAAGTGGCTTACTTGGGGCACATCGTCTCCGCCAAAGGTGTCGCCACTGACCCCCAAAAGATCCAAAAGGTGGCTGGGTGGCCCGCACCGCAAAACGTAGCTGAAGTGCGTCAGTTTGTCTGCCTGGCTTCGTATTACCAACGCTTTGTCAAAGATTTCGCCTCTGTTTCCAAGCCCCTTCACGAGCTGACCAAAAAGTATGCACGTTTTAACTGGACCGACGAGTGCCAGGAGGCGTTTGAACAGCTGAAAAGCCGGCTGACGTCAGCACCCGTGCTGGTTATCCCCTCGACAGTGGCCAGTTGCTCCTCGATGCGGACGCCAGTGATTGGGGAATTGGAGCAGTCCTTTCCCAAGTGCAAGAAGGGTGAGGAGAGAGTACTCGCCTATGGGAGCAGGAGATTGTCAGCCACTGAGCAAAACTACTGCACCACCAGAAGAGAACTTCTGGCAGCTGTTGAGTTCACCTCTCATTTCCGGCAGTATCTGCTAGGGAGATCATTCATCATACGGACTGACCACAGCAGCCTACGCTGGTTGACTCGGATGAGGGAGCCTGAGGGCCAGCTTGCTCGCTGGCTGGGATAACTGGCAGAGTACGACTTCCAGGTAATCCATCGTCCAGGGAGACATCACCAAAATGCGGACGCGCTCTCCAGAAGACCCTGCGGATCGTCGTGCTCATGCAGAGTGCCAGAGCCTAGCCTCAGTAACCAGCTTCAGCACAAAGGGATTCAGTGCAACATGGCAGGGAGTCCAGTTTCAGAGGTTGCTGGGGAAACTCCTGCAGAGCAACCTCCAGTGGGGGTAGTGGTGTCCGAAGGTAGCTATAGAGGCAGCCCCGCAGTCGAGCCTAAGCATCTACCAGTGGGGGTAGTGGACGCTTTCAGTGACAATCAAGCTGGCTTTTTGTTCTGTCCAAGTGTCTACAGGGTGGGTGAGCCAGCCCAAGTCAACCTGTTCGGTGGTTGGACCCGAGAACAGTTAATCAGTGCCCAAGAAGCTGACCCAGGTATAGCACCAGTGAGGAAGTGGATGGACGAGGGGAGGGGCAGGCCACCCTGGGTTGACATAGCACCCTACAGCCCTGCCACCAAAGCCTACTGGTCACAGTGGAAAAGGCTCTACCAGAAAGATGGAGTTTTACTAAGGAAATTTTACTGCACGGATGGAAGGGTGTTCTATCCACAGATCTTGCTGCCTCGAGAGTACCGCACCTCAGTGATAAAACAATTGCACGATGGTCCAGTTGGTGGCCATTTTGGAGGAGAAAGAACCCTCTCACGTCTCAAGGCCCGGTACTACTGGTACAATATGAGAGATGACGTCACTCTGTGGTGTCGCACTTGCACCCGTTGTGCTGCGAAAGCCCGGCCCAAGAAAACACCTCAAGCCGCCATGGGCATAGTGCGAGTTGGTGCCCCCTTCGAATGGATCGCAGTTGATTTAATGGGACATTTAAATGAAACTGAAAGGTGCAACCGCTACATAATAGTGGTACAGGACTACTTCACCAAATGGGTGGAAGCCTATCCTGTTCCAAACGAACAAGCAACGACAGTGGCTGAAAAGATTGTTTCTGAGTGGGTGTGTAGGTACGGAGCTCCACAGTGCCTGCACAGCGACCAAGGTACCAATTTTGAGTCAGCTGTGTTCCAGGGGATGTGTGAGCTGCTGGGAATCGACAAGACACGGACCATTGGGAACCGTCAGAACGATGTCATTGGGACTGGGACATTATGACCCCATATGCAGTCATGGCTTACCGTGCAACCAAACACAGCTCCACCGGCCTGACGCCTAATATGATGTTGTTCGGACGGGAGATTACAGAGCCGTTGGATCTTGTCGCTGGGCTGCCACCTGACCCAGACAACACTGCTATCCCGTCAACCTATGTTGTACAGCTAAGGGAACGGCTCGAGCTATCTCACCAGTTGGCTCGGGAGGCTCTGGGGAAATCTGTCGGGCATGCCAAACGACAGTACGACAAAAATGTTTGCAAAGTCCAATACAAAGTCGGTGATGCAGTATGGCTCCTGATCAAAGGCACAAAAAGAGTAAAGAATAAAGTGCGGAAGTTCCTCCCTTCCTACGAGGGTCCGTACTTCGTGGTGGGTGTACTGGACGATTTGGTCTACCGAATAAAGAGGGGCCCGAGAATGAAGATGAAAGTCGTTCATCACGACAAACTCAAAGCGTACCACTCCAGAACAGCACTAGACAACGACTGGGTCTTGCAAGAGGCTGAAATGTGGGCACCAGTGGAGGTGCCACCCCCCGTTGTCTGACATCAGCTCTTCAGAAGTCGATAGCAGCCCTCTTGACCTTTGGGGCACATCACCAGAGACCGAGGACCATGTGGTGGTGTCCCTTCCAGGTCTTTTCTCTTTACCACCATCATTGTCAGTTTCACCGAGCAGCAGCCAGCTACCTTGCCACGCGGCTGAGCCTTCACTGGATGAGGCCAGGGGACAAGCTGCTCGTCCTCTTTTGAACTCCACCCCTCGGCGTCGACCCCGGAGGGTACGCAGAGCTCCTGACATGTTTGGTGATTGGGTTGTTCACTGAGCATATCTGTTTGAGGTTGGGTGTAGGCGGATCGCTGCCCTCCTCAAAACAAAAACAAAATAAAAGAGTTCCTGTATTGTCAAAAACTAAAAGAGTTCCTGTATTGTCAAAAACTAAAAGAGTTCCTGTATTGTCAAAAACTAAAAGAGTTCCTGTATTGTCAAAAACCAAAAGAGTTCCAGTATTGTATTATTAGCAAAGTAACTTGACCATGTTGAAGTTAAAATGTGAAGTTGATATGGGCTTAATATAATTGTTTACTGTCAACAGTCCGGTAATTTAGGTACTAATGGGCTACGTAATTTTGTTATAGCATCCTCGGTACTGTATATTTACTGCTGAGAACTTTGTTTAACAGAATATTTTGCCCTAGTTTTGCACTTGAAATCCTGCACCCCGAGTAACTTTACGCTAATGTTGGGCTGAGTGGTTAAAGTAATAGTCCCGTTTTCTTCAGGGAATGTATAAGTGTCATGTTTAGGACATTTTTCTTACACGTATATTCGGAGTATGCAATATGATTTAATAGACGTTGTATGGACATTGCCTCTTCACCTTAACTTTCCACTGGAGGAGGACCCTTCAAGGACTGTGGGAAACTTGGGTTATGATTAGGGATGTTTGTATGATGACTGTCTAATTAATATTTCCCGGTGTAATAATAATAATAATAATAATTCATTACATTTATATAGCGCTTTTCTGGACACTCAAAGCGCTTTACATAGAAGGGGGGAATCTCCTCAACCACCACCAATGTGCAGCATCCACCTGGATGATGCGACGGCAGCCATAGTGTGCCAGAACGCCCACCACACACCAGCTTACTGGTGGAGAGGAGACAGAGTGATGAAGCCAATTAGTATATATAGGAGGATGATTAGGAGGCCATGATGGACAGAGGCCACTGGGCAAATTTGGCCAGGATGCCGGGGTTACACCCCTACTCTTTCGAAGGACATCCTGGGATTTTTAATGACCACAGAGAGTCAGGACCTCGGTTTAACGTCTCATCCGAAGGACGGTGCTCTTTGACAGTATAGTGTCCCTGTGACTACACTGGGGCATTAGGACCCACACAGACCACAGGGTGAGCGCCCCCTCCTGGCGTCACTAACACCTCTTCCAGCAGCAACCTGGTTTTCTCAGGAGGTCTCCCATCCAAGTACTAACCAGGCTCAGCCCCGCTTAGCTTCAGTGGGAAACCAGTCTTGGGCTACAGGGTGATATGGCTGCTGGCCGGTCTAATACCGGAAGAGGGGCAGGTGTGACAAAGCCTACATTCTAGGGCTTCCTGTCTAAACATTTAAATACGCTGGCCCTGATTACCTCATCCACCCATTCCCATATAAGGGCAATGATGCCAACAAAGGAAAGGGAAAATCCTCTACTGCTACACACACACATATGCAGTGCGCACATCTTCTCCAGTGGTCTCCAACGCTATGCGGTAATTCAAAGGTCCCAGGTGTTTCAGAATCCGGTAAGGCCCTTTCCATTTAGGTGCCAATTTTGCACTAAACTTGTGTTGTGCACTGGACTGAGGAAAGTTTCGAAGCCATACCCGGTCTTTGCTTTTGAAAGTGATGTCTTGTCTTTTTTTGTTATAGTTCCGGAGATGTCGATGTTGGGCTTTTCTGCTGCTCTCTCTAGCTTGAGATTGCAGTTGTTGAATGTGACAAACCACATCATAGGAAGAACCGTCAGGAGTGAGATTTGGACCGTGAAGTATTTTATCCATTGGCCAATGCAGTTTCCTTCCGAGCTGTAATTCTGCAGGGGTTACTCCAATGGTCTCCAGGATGGCAGAATTCATGGCAAATCGCAACTCTGATAAGAACTGATCCCATTTCGTGTGGTTGTCATCCACATATGCCACAATCATGTTTTTAAGAGTTCTGCTCACACGTTCAGTCATGTTAGTCTGAGGATGATATGCAGTGGTTAACTTGTGGGTAATTCTCCATCTTTCACATACCTCTCTGAACACAGCTGAGATGAATTGGCTGCCCCTATCAGAAAGAATGAAATCTGGAACTCCCCACCGGGTTAAGATTTATTTTCTCAAAATTGTTACAACACTCTGAGCAGTGGCGTGACGCATGGGGAAAAACTCAACCCATCGGGTGTAATAATCAATGAAAACCAGCAAGTACTAATTTTGTACTCCGGGGTAGTGGGCCCATAATATCAACTCCCAGCATTTCATTTGGACGGGTGGTGGTAATTGATTGGAGTTTCCCTGCAGGTTTCTGGTTATCATGCCTGAGGGTTTGTCATGTCACACAACTCCTAACATGATGTTTCACATTAGTCCACATTCCTGGCCAAAACGCTACTTCCTGGAGTCGTTTATAGGCTTTATAAATTCCTCGATGGCCACTTAGGGGGTGAGAATGATAATGCTGTAGGAGTGTCGGCCTGAGCCTGCTGGGAACATACACTCTATAGTGTATTTGCTCATTCACTAGGTAAGTTTTGTGATACAACTTATCCTCTACCACTTCATTTGGTCCATTTGTGGACTTTGTTTTTCCGCTACTGCCTGTAATAGCTTTGTTATTTCACAGTCTTTATGCTGTTCCTCCCACAGGACAACATCTGACACTGGAAGCTCTGGGTGTTGGTCCGTCTTTTGCTTGTTGTAAAGGGTACTGTCACAGCCACGCCCTCATCATCACTCACTCCATCCTCATCATCACTCGCTCCACCCACTCGTTCACTTTCCCCTGAGTTCTAATCAGCTTCACCTGGCCTCTTCATCAGTCACACCCTTTATAAACCACTCTCACTCACCAGTCATTGTCTGGTCTCGTCAAACACCACTGACATACAGACTCATCTCCGCTACTCACCTCAGAGATTCTACTTACCTTCCGTGTTCCGTGTCTCCCATCTGCTGTCTTCAACCATCCGTCTGCCTTCCATTGAGAACCCTCGTGAACCCTTTCGCCAGCATCTACAACCAAGAGACATTGTTTACCATTCAGTTAAGTCATTGTGAACTCTATCTTCAAAGTATCTACTCACCATTGCATCCCGGATCTGTTGCACCTTGTTCAATAAACTTCTATTCAACTTACCACCTGTCTGCTTCCGTTATATCCGTGACAGAAGACCAGACCATCATGCAAGCTGCAGCCGATTCCGAGGATTCACCACCGCGCGATACTTTCGCGGATCTGGTTCAAGCTGTTAGTCAAGCCTTACAACAAAATCCACCAGTTAATCCTCCCATCATCGCTGATGTCCCTCAAGATCCTCACCTCCCTTCACTTCCGCAAACACCCGCTGCTTCGGGAGCTGCCTCTGCGAGTCCCATGGCCCGACCAGCGACATACTCAGGCGAGGCGGAGAACTGCAGCGGCTTCCTCCTGCAAGTATCATTATACTTTGAGATGCAACCTCATCTTTTCCCCTAACGACTCAGCCCGGGTAGCGTTTATAATATCTCTGTTATCTGGCCGCGCTCTCCAATGGGCACATTCCATCTGGAATTCAAACTCACCTATCATTAAATCTCTCTCCAGTTTTCTTCAACATTTCAAGATAGTATTCGGATTATCTGCTGATAGACTGTCCATTCACGATCAACTCTTCAATCTACATCAAGGCTCAAATTCCGTTTGCGACTACGCTCTTCGCTTCCGCACCCTAGCGGCCTCCAGTGACTGGAACGAAACAGCTTTAATTACAGTGTTTCGACGTGGCTTGAGTTTGAGAATCCGTCAGCAAGTGGCCGTTTTTGATGACTCAATGGGTCTCGAAAATCTCATTCAAAAAACCATTCAAGTTTCCCAGCGTTTCTCAGCATGTGAACATCCTGCATCAGCCTCTGTAAGTTCTCCGTTCTCTGCACCATCTGCCGCTCCTCCAGCACCAGAGCCTATGCAAATAGACTCCTCTCGTCTCACTTCAATCGAACGTCAATGAAGGATCCAGCATAACTTGTGCATGTATTGCGCTTCCGATCAACACCTCCTCAGTGGCTGTCCCATTCGACCTCCGCGTACTGCGGTAAGCACCATTCAAGTTCCTCCTAAAATTGAAACTCTCAATCGTACTATGGTTCTACTACTCACCCCTCGTCTTTGTGTCTCAGCGCAAGCCTTACTCGACTCCGGTGCCGAAGGGAACTTCATTTCCACCCAATTACTCCAAAAGTTAAACCTTCGAAAGCTCAGAACGCATCAAGATCTCCGAGTACAAACTATTCAAGGTAAACCTCTGGGTCGAGGAAGAATTCGTCACTTTTCACCCACTGTCACTCTACAGATTGGATGTCTCCATACTGAGAGGATGTCATTCATGGTGCTGGAGGAGTCAACTGCTGAACTCATCCTGGGACGCCCATGGATGGTACAACACCAACCCTCTGTCAATTGGAGAACTGGAGAGATCTTACGCTGGGGTGAACAACTGCTTGTCTTCAATCAAAAAAATCATCTTCTTCCTCTACATGTAAGATAAACCCATCGTGTCAAGTCAATTCTACCACAGTCGAGAGTCCTGAAGTCCAACATTCTGTGACGATTCCCTCTGAGTATTGGGCGTTCCAGGATGTGTTCAGCAAACAACTAGCGACCCAATTACCACCTCACCGGCCATGGGACTGCGCTATCGACCTGCTACCTGGAGCCACCTTACCCAAAGGCCGTATTTACCCCCTGTCCATCCCGGAGCAGAAGGCCATGGAGGAGTATGTGGAGGAAGCTCTTCATCAGCAGTTTATCCGTACTTCTACCTCCCCTGCCGCTTCGAGTTTTTTCTTCGTGGGTAAGAAGGATGGAGGCTTGCGGCCGTGCATCGACTACAGACACCTGAATTCCCAAACCATCAAGTACAGCTATCCTCTTCCTCTGGTCCCAGCGGCTTTGGAACAGTTGCGTGGGGCCCAAATCTTCTCCAAGTTAGATCTTCGTTCTGCCTACAATCTCATCCGTATTCGACGGGGGGTGACGAGTGGAAGACCGCGTTCGTCACTCCCTCCGGCCATTATGAATACCTCGTCATGCCCTTCGGACTGTCCAACGCTTCAGCAGTCTTCCAAGGTTACATGAACGAGATCTTCAGAACCTACCTCAATCGGTTCGTCATAGTGTACATCGACGACATTCTCATCTACTCTTCCTCACTCTCTGAACACTAGGGCTGAACGATATTCGATTTTAACATCGACATCGCGATGTGCGAGTGAGCGATAGTCACATCGCCGGAACATGCGATGTGACGGGTAGTAGCACAGTACAGTAGCACCAGCGGGAGATATTACGCGCTTCATGAGGCACGCGCGCGGTCTCTTGCTCTCTTCTCCCTCTCTGCCGTGCACGTGCTGCGCGGTTTAGAGCACAGTCTCTGTCTCGCGGGCGCGCTCGCTCTAGATTCCGGAGATTTTAACTAATTCGCGGGCATCAGTGAGCCGCTATCAATATGCGGGAGACTTGGGATGTCTGTATCTATAATAATATCGGCATTAGAATTATTGATTTTTCATTAGGCTATTTTTTTGGTGGCCTCAGCTCTTGATGCGCGTGGTGGGAGCGGCGACGCTGACAGAGGCGGTAAAGCTGCTGTTTAAATGTGTTCGGCTTTTCTGTTTACAGAAACATGTTCTCTAATCTGTTTAGAAGATTTAATACAAAATATATTTAAGTTTTATATCATTTTGTTTATTTCATATGATTATGATGACCAACACCACTGTTTTACTTTGGCTAAGAAAAGTTGACTTAAAAGATTGTGAACCAAAATGCTTAAGTTATAAAAAAATATATTTATTTTAAGTTAGGCTATATTGTTGTAAACCAATCAGGGGGTTGGTGTAAAGCTGCTGTTTTATTTAAAAATGTGTTCTGCTTTTGTGTTTACAGAAATGTTCTAATTTTGGAATAAAATATTAAGTGACCTTTTTGTCACTTGTAATGAAGCTTGCTTATTAGTGAAATTATTAATATCATGGAATGGTAATTATTGTCTTTAGCCTGGAGTTATGGCTCTCAATATCGCAATATATATCGTTGGGGAAAAAAATATCGCAATGTAATTTTTTTCCAATATCGTGCAGCCCTACTGAACACCGCAAACACGTCATCCAAGTCCTAGAAAAATTGAGAGAACATCAACTGTACCTTAAACTCGAAAAGTGTGAATTCCATATCCCATCCGTACAGTTCCTGGGTTACATCATTGACCAACATGGAGTACAAATGGACCAGAGGAAGGTGGAAACCATTCACAACTGGCCACAACCCACTTCAGTCAAAGAGCTCCAGCGTTTTTTAGGATTTGCAAACTTCTACAGAAGATTCATCAAGGGTTACAGTCTCATCAGTACTCCGTTAACCTCTTCTCTGAAAGGCCGGCCCAAGTCTCTGTCCTTATCCTCAGAAGCCCTCCAAGCATTTCACGAACTCAAGAACGCATTTGCTACCGCCCCAATACTGGTTCATCCCAACCCCGATCTTCCTTTCATCGCCGAAGTGGACGCTTCATCTACCGGTGTTGGGGCTGTGTTATCTCAGCGGCAGGGGAGCCTCCCAAACTTCATCCATGCGCCTTCTTTTCCAAGAAGCTGTCCCCGGCGGAGCACAACTATGATGTCGGCAACCGGGGAACTCCTGGCTATCAAACTAGCACTGGAAGAGTGGAGGCATTGGCTGGAGGGGGCTAACTACCAATTTGAGGTTATAACTGATCATCGAAACCTAGAGTATCTGAGAGAAGCTAGAAGATTGAATCCTCGTCAGGCCCGCTGGGCACTCTTCTTCACCAGGTTCGACTTCCGTGTCACCTATCGCCCTGGCGGTAAGAATGTCAAAGCAGACGCCTTATCCCGTCTTCACCAATCCTCCTCCGAAGAAAACTCTTCTGAACCTGTCCTTCCTCCAGCCATCTTCCTCAACCCCATCATATGGGACATTGATGAGCAAAACTCCCAAGCTAATAATCTCCAACCTGCTCCGCCGGGAGGTCCAGAAGGGCTCATCTTTGTACCACCTCAGCTCCGTACCACCCTTCTGGACTCTGCTCACACCGCTCCGGGCTCTGGACATCCAGGTAGTAGGCGTACCCTCTCGCTCCCTCAGTCAACGGTACTGGTGGCCATCCATCTCCCAGGACGTCTCACGTTACATCAGAGGATGCTCAGTCTGTGCCGTTACCAACACTCCCAGAAAGCTCCCTGAGGGTAAATTAGTGCCTCTACCCATTCCTCAGCGTCCGTGGTCCCATCTCGGCATTGACTTCATGACTGACCTCCCTCGATCCAATGGATACACCTGTGTTTTTGTTGTAGTGGATCAGTTCTCCAAATCATGCAAGTTGATTCCAATGCCCGGACTTCCTACTGCCTTTGAAGCGGCCGAAGCTCTCTTCACCTACGTCTTCCGAAACTTCGGCATCCCTGAAGAAATTGTATCGGACCGAGGACCTCAGTTCATCTCTCGGGTATGGAAGGCTTTCTTCAAACTCCTCGGAGTCACGGTTAATCTATCTTCCGGATATCATCCCCAGACTAACGGTCAGACTGAGCGGAAGATCCAGGAGATTGGACGTTACCTCAGATCCTATTGCCACCAGTACCAAGACAGCTGGAACCAATTTCTCCCCTGGGCTGAATATGCCCAAAACTCCCTTAGACAAAGTACCACTGGACTCACCCCATTCCAATGTGTCTTAGGGTACCAACCTCCTCTTTTCCCTTGGTCAGGTGAACCGTCAGAGGTTCCAGCTGTCGATTATTGGTTCCATCAAAGCGAGAGGGTATGGGACTCAGCTCATGTACACCTTCAGCAGGCAGTGCGGAGACACAAGAGACAAGCCGACCGTCACAGAACCGAACCTCCTCAATACCACCCTGGTCAAAAGGTTTGGCTCTCGACGCGAGACATACGCCTCCGCCTGCCCTGCAAAAAGCTGAGTCCTCGATACATCGGACCATTCACTGTGCAGAGGCAGCTCAATGACGTCACTTATCGTCTCAACCTTCCACCCGAGTATAAAATTGCACCATCATTCCATGTATCTCTGTTGAAACCTCACACTGAACCTGTCACTCCTCCCTCCTCAGTTCCTGCCCAGGATGACGTGCCTCCTCCTCCCGTTCCCGTAGAAGAGGAGTCCATCTACCGAGTCCACGAAATCTTGGACTCTCGGCGACGAGGTTCCCAGTTGGAATACCTGGTCGACTGGGAGGGCTATGGACCTGAGGAACGCTCCTGGGTTCATCGAGATGACATCCTTGACCCTACTCTTCTCACCCAGTTTCATGCTGACCATCCTGACCGTCCTGCACCCAGAGGTCGTGGGAGACCTCGTCGCCGTACTCGCCCCTCTTCACAGCCATCAAGAGCCGCCTCTGGAGGGGGGGGGGGGGGGGGGGGGGGGGTACTGTCACAGCCACGTCCTCATCATCACTCACTCCATCCTCATCATCACTCGCTCCACCCACTTGTTCACTTTCCCCTGAGTTCTAATCACCTTCACCTGGCCTCTTCATCAGTCACACCCTTTATAAACCACTCTCACTCACCAGTCATTGTCTGGTCTCGTCAAACACCACTGACATACAGACTCATCTCCGCTACTCACCTCAGAGATTCTACTTACCTTCCGTGTTCCGTGTCTCCCATCTGCTGTCTTCAACCATCCGTCTGCCTTCCATTGAGAACCCTTGTGAACCCTTTCGCCAGCATCTACAACCAAGAGACATTGTTTACCATTCAGTTAAGTCATTGTGAACTCTATCTTCAAAGTATCTACTCACCATTGCATCCCGGATCTGTTGCACCTTGTTCAATAAACTTCTATTCAACTTACCACCTGTCTGCTTCCGTTATATCCGTGACAGGTGCAACATGCTGTGATGGGAGAACTTGCTGTAGTAGAAGACCTGGACAAAGCATCAGGTGCTACGTTTAATTTCCCTTTAAGGTATTCAATGACGAAGTTGAATTTTTGCAGTCTCAGGGACCCATCGGATGAGGCGGCTGTTTGTTTTGGTGGATCCCATGACCCATTTCAGAATAACCATGCATAAATAATATTCTCTCAAAAATGCAAACATGTGCATACATGTTGCTCACATATTATGATAGCCATGTTCGTGCTAAATATAGTGTAATTACACCTTTGCCATTAATATGTTTATAAGCAACTGAAAAAAATACAAATATCAGGTCATGTCAAAACATCTCAAGGACCCCAAAAACACCTTGGTCCCCAGAGGGTTAAGGTTCGGCTGGCGTAAGCAATAACCTCCTCTCTGCCTAGATCCGCTGTGTGGGAATAACACCCAGTCCTGTGTACACACACTGCCAACACACATTTATGTTTAAACATAAATAGGTGCCCTTTAAAAAAAACTACACAGTGTACCTTTAAAGTAAATTTTTGCCTTGAAATCATTGACCAGTGGTACTGTAGTAGATAATGCAAAACCTTTTTTTTTTTTTTTTTTTTACAAAACTAATCATACAGTAAATATCGCTTTTATTATTGGTACCCTGGATTTATTTACACAGATAACTGTATACAATTTTAACACCTGTTATGAAACCTTTGATCTTAAAAACATTGGTAACTCACAGGAGAAACAGAAGGAAGCATATGCTAAAAAGGTCCAGAAGAAGTACAAAGACTTGATTTACAATGTTGGTGAAGAGGTTCTTCTGATGAATATGAGGAAACGTGGAAGAAAAGGAGGAAGGGTTGAACCTGACTTCTCAGGACCCTACATCATTGAGAGACTCAGTGGCAAACTTGTCACATTAAACAAACCTGGAGGGATTACTTTAAAAACTAAATATACATTAAATAACATTAAATCCCCCCAAGAAATGCCTTGTCGTTAGGTCTAGCTGTATGATATATCATAAACAGAAGATTGTTCTTTACCGCATACTGCTATACATGTCATCCATTTCCATCCAAGCATTTATCATTATTTTAATCATTCTTCTGATGGTTTTCAGCTTTCTCTTTCTGCAAATTGTAAAGTTGTATCAATGCTGTATAGCATGAAAAATGCATGAACTAAGACAAACAGAAAATCTAAAATCCTCTTCAGAAACCTACGGGTGACGTCACGGACACTACTTCAATATTTTTTTACAGTCTATGATTTTACACATTTGTCAGCAAGCTCCCTGTAATGCTTGCTTAGCCTGTCACTTTGGTTCTGACTTACTCCGCCCCAAAAATGACTTATTGTATATTTATGAATACTTTTTGTTTGTCAACATAAATTACGTTATCAGGATGAGTATTTTGGATGGAGAATCCTCAGTTGAACTTGTGACATGTGTAGTGAGGGGGAAGTCTCTGTTTAGAAATATTGGTAAGAAATTATTCTGACAATCGCAATCCTGATTCCTGAATACCTTTCTCTTAAAGGTGCTCTAAGTGATGTCAGGCCAAAATATTTTTTGTCACATACAGCAAACATCTCCTCACTATCCGCTAGCTGCCTGTCCCCTGAACACACTGTAAAACAAACGCAGTCTCTGTAGACACCACAGGCTCCACAAACGGCAACAAAAACAAACTGGGCTAACCCGTACCACGAAACATAACAAACAGTGTTCCAGCCAATCACTGGCAAGAAGTATTTGAGGGTGGGTCTTGGGGGTTAGTGCGCGTGCACATGAAGGGGCTGTGTGAAGGAGAGAAGCATAAAGAGGAAAGTTTGAATAATGGCCGACACACGACCAAAGAGACGACGTTCCGTTGATCAACTTACAAAGAAGAGGGAAAAGGATAAAGAACGCGCGAAGTACCAAATTTACATCGGTAAAGCATTCGAAAGATGGCGAGAACTCCGCCGACAGAAGGGCTTCAAGTCCAACATTCAGGTTGCTCTGTTTTTGCTTGACAGGTGGGTAACGTAATTTTTTTTTTTTTTTAAATTGACGCTTATGTTCGCCAAACCCACACAAGGATATAATTAGCTAGAACTATGCAGTCAGCGTTAACTTCGGTGAATACAACATATGTTTGTAGCAGCTAGAGATCAATCTGTATTGTAAATGATCAATCAAATTAATAGTATGGCGACAATTTATGTGAATGGTTGTTTTCATCCACTGTTTGTTATGAATTTGAATGTTAATTTATGGAAGACGAGATGAGGAGGGTCTAGCTAGCCTCCGTTTTTTTTGACAATAGTTCGAACGTCAACAAGAAGTGACGTCACCCAGGATCGCTTAGAGCACCTTTAACCTTGCTAAAGGCCCGTTCACATCAAGTATGAAAACTATAATGACAAAGATATAGTTTTTAAAAAAGCATTGTAAATATAAAAAGAAGAGCAGAGTCCCCACCACAACTATAAAGGCACAGAGAAACAATATCTTGGAATCACTGATTTTTTCCCAACTAATGAGCAATAAAAACATTGACAGCCAATCAGAATCCATTGCACTTGAAAGAGCTCCAGCATTTAAAGTGGCAGACGACAAAACTGCAGTACATGCTCAGAATGAACAGTGTTATCGTTCTTTGGTTTGAACGCTAATATAGTTACAATTGTAGTTGTTATAGTTGTTCTTGGTGTGAATGGGCTTTAAAAGTACTGGGTCTGCATTTACTTTTTTACACAAGGTCGTGGGAAGTGAGAGAGCGGCGCGAGACCGTGGAACACGCTGTCAAAGAGCCCTCGCCACTGTGGAATCCGCGTTGCCATCGAGCATGGTGGGCAGACTCCGTCACCATGGACGCTCGAGGCGGCGCGCTGGAGTTGGCGGGGGGGGGCGGGGGGGGGGGGAGGGTTGGGGGTGGGCGGTCGAGCTCGCTGCCGGCCACCTGGGTGCTGGAGGAGCGGCTTCCGTCCGTGAGGGAGCGGAGGAGTCGCCGCCTTTCGCCGTGGGCCGGAGCCTGCTGACATCCGCCATGCTGGGGGAGGAGCAGGGAATGTGGGCCCCCTGCCGACTGCCCGAACGCGGAGGAGTATCGAGCAGTCCACCGAGGGCTATCCAGTGCCACCGCCAGGCACCGCGGAGAAGATCGCCCAGCTGGTGGAGGACCAGATGGCAGCGCGTCGTGGGAACCGGACTGCGAGGGGCGATGGGGGTATGTGGCGAGCAGGACGAGGTCGAGAGACGTGAGAGAGCGGTGCGAGACCGGTGGCGTGATTAATGATGAACGACACCTGCGACGTACAGATGGTACTCAACCAGGGCCGGGTTTCCCGATAACGATGTATTTTAGCTCTTAAGAGCGCTCTCTTCGTGCAAGGTTACGAACGCTCGCGGCAATTCCACGCACGTTTCCCAAAAATGCACTTAACATGAACGCGCGAGAACTCGTTCTACGTGCTACTTAAGAGTCGCTGTCCATTTGCGAAGTGCTGAAATATAACCTTATATGGATTCCTATTCTGAACATTTAACCTAATAATCGTCATTTGTTGTGGATTAGCAATCAAGACAAGTCTATATAAAGCACCTACAGGCGGAGGCACTGACAAAATGGATGGAAAAAAAAAGATACCTTTCAAAAAGATTACATTAAGAGTAGTGCCCTTACTTAACAGGGAGGAAGATGAAGAGGTGGAAGAGGAGGACGACGACTAAGATGGCATGGGACCACATGATGGCCAACCAAGAAATCGCCAATACATGGCTGGTTTTCGTGCACGTTATTGACAGATTTTTTTTTAATTCATCCCTATATTGCCCTTGAAGCATACTATTTTCCACATTACTTCTTTTATATATTTTTTTGTTAATTCATTTAATTTAGGTGTGTATTTCTATCTTTTTCTTCCCTTTTTAATTATTTCATTTATAAAATTCATGTAAACAAAAAACGAGTAAAATAAAGTGTACAATAAAGTACAATCAAAACATTATTATATTACTTACGTTGCAGTGTGTTAAATCTAGATAAAAGTGTAATCTGCCGGTTGCCCTGCAGGTGACCTCATAAATCTGTCTTCTTACGATGCACTTGGGGATGTACGATTACTCCAGAGCACTCGTAGTTCTAAGTAGATTTTCAAGTGCTACTTAAGCTAGGATGCTTTTGGGAAACAGACCCATAATATTAAGATCAGTCGTACGATCGTTTTTACGATCAACTTAGCCTTACGATGCTTTTGGGAAACGCAGCCCAGAATGAGACTATTACCGCCGCCGTTCCCGCGGCGGCAAAATTGGGATGTGTATTTGTTGCCTTTTACCGCTGAGTGGCGCTGTAATCACAGATTTTGTAAAGTGTCAGTTTATTCTCTTTATGACGCAATCTGCCGCGGCAGCAGTGTTGTGCCAGTTCATAGCTACTTAAAAAGAACTAGCTCAAAGTTCAGTTCACACAGATGATAATGAACTAGTTCATGTTCATAGTTCTATTTTTTTTTTTTTTTTTAATGAACTAAGTTCACATATCTAAAAATGAAGTAGGCCTAGTTCACGTTCATTTGTTAAATTATTTTTAAGATAGGCCACTATCTTACTCAATAGAACCTCTTTACCATCCAACAAGTGTTTTCTCTAAAAGTGTCGACTCGGCTGCAAAGATGAAGTTTCGCCATCTCCGTGTGAACGCGCTTATAGAGAGAAATGCACATACATAATAATAATGGATTACATAATCAGAGAGTAGCCTAGCCTTTTTCTTTTTTCATTTTGAATTATTTCGTTTAAAGACATTTCAAGCTTTGTGTATTTGATGTATTTGTCATGTCTGTGTGAGGCATACACTGAGTTTCGTTGAGTTAGGATGTGCTCTAGTTCACGTTGCGCAAGTGAGCGCGCGGGGCGCCTCCGTTATATTTGTTTCGTCGGCCTATTCATTAAATACAGGCAATTGGTTGATGAAAAATTGATTAAAATTAAGATACAATTTATACAAAACGAAATTCACTTTAAAGAAAGACTTTCTGCCAGAGAGAGCGCCGCTCTCGTTCACGTTCATTGTATGAAAAGTGATTCGTTCAGTTCAGCGTTCGGCGAAAATATGAACGCGTTCAGTGACCGTCGTTCATTGAGCGCGTTCATACAACACTGCGCGGCAGTAATCTGAGCTGAGGTCGCAGATAAATTCAAGTTAAATATTGTGGTTAAACGAATTCAAATTCATTAAATTTAAACAAAGTAGACACACGTTAACATTGCAGGCGCGCGGGAAGTCATTTTCGACAGGGGGTGCTGGCGGCGGCGGCGGGGTGGGGATACTGACACACAATCAAAGATAGTACAGTTTATTCCCCGTGCTATACAGTTCTGCAGGCAGGGGCGTTTGTTTATAAAACAGGGTGGGTCGTTAGCATAGACAGTATATAAGGTCGTTAGGCAGCTTAGGGGGGTTCGGGGGCATGCTCCCCCGAGAAATTTTGGATTTCTCGGACCTACATATGTGCATTTTAAGGTGTTTGAAGGCCAACAAATTGGAATACAATAGAAGCAAATAATGAATAAAAATACGTTTATTTGTATTATGTACAAACTTTTGTTTCGTCATGTTTTCATAGCTCAATAGCGTTTCGGTGTGCTCAGATGTGCGCGCGCTGCGGTCGCTATGAAACATGCACAGACGCGCGCGGACATGGATTTCTGTCGCGCAGGAATGTTTATTTTAAAACAACCACAAGTAGATTAAGTGTTCATAAACCGCATAACGGCCAAAACAATGCCTAAGTGCTACAAAGTAACAGACTATGCAAATCTGTCTTATCCGAGGGACATTCTTAAACGCTTAACGATCCTTTATATAAATCTGGGCCTGCATGGCGGCAGGAAAAAGACGCAGAGATGTAAGACACCGTGTCCTCTACCTTACGATGATTTCGGTACACCAAAGGTACCGGGAAGTTCGCCGGCGGGAACTACAGTAGCTTGTCCTGCTCGTAGTAGTTGCGCAACTTGTGTGTGGGCCGTGAGTGTGCGTGCTGCGTAGGCGCGTCAAGGCACATCTGATTGGCTAATACTACACACTGAAGATAAATTTAATAATTTTTAATTAAATAATACCTAAAATGATCCATCTCTTCATCCCACACACCAAACGTGACATACAAAATGTCGTGGAACAGAAACAACAAACAGAAATATTTATAAGCTATCATTTTATTGTCATCACAGTTTGCCAAAGGGGGTGCTGCAGCGCCAACAGGGGGTGCTGCAGCACCTGCAGCACCCCTAGTTCCCGCGTCCATGTAACATTGTGTGCCCAGTTTTTCTATAATTTAAATTTAGTGTCATGATCTGGGTGCTTTCTCTCACTTTCTATCACACACACACACACACACACACACACACATTCACACGCTGTCAATTAACGCCCATTCACATACTCACACTCAGACCCATTTACGCACACACCTCTTCAATCTACTTTCATGTCTTTCAGCTGATGCTCTTTACCAATCTTAGCCTGTTACTCTCATCACCTGTCCCTCCTTTCTTACTGATAGCTTCCCTATATCCTGGCTCTTCTTTCTATCAGACCTCGCTTGAGTATTGCATTTGCTATTGTGAACAGTATTGTGTCTGATTCTATTTTTGTCCCGTCTCAGTCCTGTCGCGTGGACCCGTGCGTGTCGGTTCCGAACCCTGTCCAGAGAATCGCTGTCTGCCTCCCGGACGCTATCACTCTCGGAGAATTCAGCCACGCAGCTCCAGCCTAACAGACCTCTGTTCACCTGTTTTGCTATACGCACTTCCCTGAGTTTATAACTACCTCGGGTAGTCTTTTGTTTCTTTTGAGGCTGCATCTGTTTTGTCAAAACTTATCAACACTAATTAAAGTGACTGTTTCTCCAAACCTGCTGTGTTGTCCGCTTACCATCATGACATTTAGAAAGGCTATGTCCTTACTTGTCATTTACATCGTGTTATTTTAATGTGTTTGTAGATTTATTAACTTAAACATAACAGTGAAATAAATTTAAATAATTTACCGTAAAATTAAAACATTTTCATTAAAACTTTTTTTTCATTATTTGAACAAAAATGAGATTGATTGAATATGTAAAAATATAAACAAACGAAACAGAGAATAAAACAAACTTTTAGGGAAAAAATATAGGCCTATTATGCTACAGAATTGGTTAAAATTAACGAAAGCAAAATTTAAATATGTAAAAATAAATTTCAAACAAAATAAAGCAAAACAAATTCGTGGCCGAGTGGTAGGGCTATAACTTACGTTTCAATAATTCAGATGACAGGGGTTCAAATCCCAAACAAACATGGGCTACTTTTTTATTATTAGTGCAGATAGATTTGATAGGTCTAGTTCTAAAATATTGCTACACCATATTGTTTTTTTCTCCTAGCCTATATTAAATATTTTATATTTATAAAATAAAATTACCATTCATTTCCATTTTACATTAGGGACAGTTTTTTATCCAACAGAATGGCTGAATTTACATCTGAATAATAATAATAATAATAAATAAAAACACAAAAAAACAGCACAAGGTCTTGTAAAAACTTTTTTTTATTTTTTCGACACATAATTTCGAGACAGTAAATTGCCAATGGTAAAAAAATAAACAAATATAAAGAATATAACAAACTTTTAAAACAGAGAAAATAATACATTAAAATAGTAGCTACAATATAATTTGTTAATTTTGACACAAGCAAAATGTAAATATTTACAAATAAATTTTAAAACAATATTTTTTTTTTTTTAAGAATTCTAACTTTAAAATGGAGATGACTACAATATCTAATATTGTTGTTACAGCGTCCAGTCTCCCTGGGTCCATCATTTCTCACCCACGAGCGCCCTCTCCTGAATTCTAGTGGTTTTGCATACTTTTCCCTTAGTATGCATCATTTGTGCTCTGATTAACCTTCACCTGTTCTGAATGATATCTCATTGCCCAGCCTTTATCTGCCTCGTTAACAGAGCGCTCTTTGCGAAGTATTGCCTCTCTATGTGTGCATGTCCGAGTGATTCTTCTGATTCTCTGTCTACCTGTGCTCCGACCACGCTGAACTACCCTGTCTGTTTGTCTGCAGCCTGCCTATCGACCACCAGCCCGTCCCGGATTCTGATTCTCTGCTGCCTGCTTAGACCCAAAGCCCATCCCTGGATACTGTAAGCTCGCTGCCAGCCCACAACCCCCAGCCCGGTCCTACTCACGTCTCTGCCTGCACATCTTTATTATCGACTACCTGAGTTACCTTTTGCCTGACTTTTCTGTTAAATAAATCTGTTGCATATGGATCTGTCCTCTGCCCTCTGAGTCATTACAGAATACTTCGCCCAAACGAAGATCCAGCAACTATGTCTGCATTGACCGCTGCTGTCACCGCTCAAGCCTCTTAATTGGCCACTCATTACCACCAGTTGAGGGCTATGCAAAATCTACAAACCTCATCCGCACAGACCTCTTCAACGCCAGCCTCTCCGTCTCCCGCACCAGCACCTGTGCTGCAGACCGCCGCGAGCCCTCGTCTCGCGCTACCTGAGAAGTTTGACGGGAACCCAGGTAAATGCAAGGGCTTCATTCTTCAATGCTCTCTGTTTCTGAATCAACAGCCCTCGCTCCATCCCACGGATGTCAGTAAAATCTCCTTCGTCCTCCTTTCTGCTTACTGGCAGCGCTCTGGACTGAATCACGGCTGTATGGAGAACGGATGGCTCAGCATTTCGTTCATACGACGAGTTTCTTCGGGATTTCCAAGCAGTTTTCGAGCATTCCAAAGGAGGAAAGGGGGGTGGAGGATCTACTGCTGGAACTCACTCAGGGACGGACCTCTGTCGCTGAGTATGCGTTTGAATTCCACACTTTAGCTGCTCAGACAAACTGGACTGATAACTCTCTCAAGGTTATTTTTCGGCGGGGTCTGAGTCACGAGTTACAGGCGGAACTGGCCTGCCGCGACAAGGGAAAGGATTTCAATCAGTTCGTCCAACTCGCCATCCAGATCGATAATTTGATGCGTTCTCGACGTCCTGGCAGCCGCGCAGCACCCTCTTCACGCAATCCTCCTTTGCCCAGATATTACAGTCACGTGACTACCGACTCCAGCGAACCCATGCAAATAAATGCTTCCCGGCTCACTGAGGAGGAGAAGGAGCGACGAAGGTCCCAAAGGCTGTGCTTTGTACTGTGGGGAAGCTGGACATTTCCGTCAAAACCTGCCCTCAACGACCTTCACACAGAGATAATCCTTCGGTGAGTCTAACGCTTGGCTGTTTAAATCAGTATTCATGTATCACTGTTCCCATATAATTTTCTGTTAACGGCAAATCAATCACTACATCTGCTTTGATAGATTCTGGCGCTGCTGGGCATTTTATGTCTCAAGATTTTGCTATTCACCACGAGGATAACTCTAATCCCATGCATTTCACCCCTTTCTGTCGAGGCTGTCGACGGACGACCGCTGGGCTCAGGTCGCGTCACTCATCTGTCTCAGAACTTGCACATGCGCACTGGTCTGTCACACTGTGAGACGATTCAATTCT